>CAUYON010127991.1:0-31950 GCA_963573935.1 Arctocebus calabarensis | reverse complement strand
AGGGAGGGAGGGAGGGAGGGAGGGAGGGAGGGAGGGAGGAGAGAGAGAGAGAAAGAAAGAAAGGGTTTCACTCTTCATTGAGTTTGGTTATACCCAGGGAAGGGAAGAAGAAAGGAAGGAAGGAAGGGTTTCACTGTTCATTGAGTTTGGTTATACCTGGGGAAGGGGGGAAGGGAAGAAGGAAGGAAGGAAGGAAGAAAGGGTCTCACTGTTCATTGAGTTTGGTTACACCCAGGTTAAGAGGCCATTGCATTTACTATCACCGAATATTCATAATATTGACTATGGCATGCAGGGTATCAGTGTTGGGTATGTGCCGCCTCCCTTGAGCCTTCCTTCCAAGTGGTAAGCAGGTAGCTCAGCCACTGATAAAACACACCTGTGCCAGGTAACGCATCACATTTTCAAAACATCTGTTTTAAAAGGGTTCTTTCTTGTGAGCAGGACTCTCCTGCTTGTTTGAAGATAAAGGTCTTGTTCTCCCCAATCTTCTCCTTCCCTCTTTGTCTACATGAAAACATAATCACCTCTTTCTGAGGCGTGATTTTGACTCATTTTGTCGTCATCACTGATAGCTTTCCTCGGAACAGGGTGACATTGCTTAATCTCCTAAATTGGCATAGAGAAGACAGATGCTTGAGCTTTGCAGGTGACCACGTGGTCCCAGGAGGCACAAGTCTGAAAATGGCCATCCACTTCAGTACCTCCATCCTCTCTCAGACCATCCAGTCCTGGCCACTGTGCCCAGTTCTTCTCAGGGTAGAGAGATCCATCCAAGTTTTCCTGCTACTGATGCCTTCTGCCTGTCTCCCACCCCCACCTTCTACCTCCAATTGGAAAAGTTGATGTAGGGACACATTCTGACCACCTACTGTGGCCATACACCTGGACAGGGGCACTCCCAGATGACTCATCTGATCTAAGAGGTCATTGAGCTTACTGTTACCTGACATTAAGAAAATAATAGTATATAACATAACATTTAATATGTATATTAATATAATATATATTAAAATAATAATATATATACTCCTAATCCCATATTAAGGTCTATGAAGTAGACAGTACTGATCTTATTATACCCATTTCACAAATGAAAATTTGGAGATTCAGGAAGTTAAGTGAATGGAACCCAGGGTTTCTGGTGACCTACCCACCTTGGATTGTGAAGATAATGCTACAAAACGATCACTCATCCCTGTCCTTGGTCTGGGTTAAAGATATTTGACTTCCTCTTGTTGTGTTATCTGGATGCTCTCTAATCTCACTGTTACTGTTACACTGCCTTAACTCTCTGATAAAGAGATGATGACTTAAAACCTCAAAATTCAGGTGAATGGAGAATCACTAGCTTGACAATTATCATATTTCCTATTATTAAGAGTAAGCCTGCTCATGGTGATTTGACAAACCACCAGATGGGTTCTCCGTGAAATCCTCAAATCCTCATCACCTACCAAAACCTGCAAGGATGAAATACAACAAATGCTAACCCAAACAAACAAACAAAAAAAGTGCTAGTCAAGAAGCCTGCCTGCAACTTGGGGGTCAACCCAAGCTGTGAAACCAAGGCTTTGGAACATCAAAGAAACACAGAATCATCCATCATGATGTCAACATATAATACTAATTATCATAATAATGCCTTACATTTATAATTACTTTATGGTTTTTAAAGTGTTTCATCCTCATAATCTTATTTAATTCCCTACTTACAGACTTGGAAATTAAGACTCAGAACAAGCAAGTGCCAAACGTTGTGAATCTTGCAGAATTTACCCAGCAACACAGGCTGACTGCCTCCAGTTATATCAGTTCAAAGTTTTTCAGTTGCAAAACTCTAACATTAAAAATATATGTTTTACTTCTGTAACAGAAAAGTCAAGGGGTAGTACCTGACTCAAGGGAACTTGATCAGGTCAATGATATGACCAGAAACTAGATTTCTCCCATTCTCCATTCTGCCTTCTCCAGAGTCAATTTTGCCCCAAGATCCGCCTCTGTCATGGTTGCCAGATTCTACTGTTCCCAAGCCCACATGTTTTTCTCATCCATATCTGGTAAGAAAGTGCATGAGTCTTTGCTAACATTCCTGGCAAAATCCTGACTGGAACGACTCATACATAAATCAATCCTAGAGGGCAAGGGATGGAACAGGATCTGCTGACTGGCTTGGTCTGGGTCATGTATTCCTTTCCTGGAGCCTGGGGCACAGGCAATTTCTGTGGAAGTACATGAAATTCCAAAGGAAATCCGAAACACTTGAGAAGGAGGAAGAAAACAATGGCTGCTAGAACATCAAACCAACAAATGCCCACTACACCCATTAATGCACAATGGTAAGGAAGATTTTAAAAGGAGGCTAAGTGTTCAGTAAACACAGATGTCCTAATATATTTTGCAGCATTAGAGATGAATTGGAGAATCTGTGTGTAGATGGGGACTTTTCGCCTATGAGGTGTGCTAAGCTGAGCAGGCTAAGTTACTTAAAAGATTTGTCTGGGTGGCGGTTCAAACCCGGCCCCAGCCAAACTGCATCAAAAAATAGCCGGGCATTGTGGCGGGCGCCTGTAGTTCCAGCTACTCGGGAGGCTGAGGCAAGAGAATCACCTAAGCCCAAGAGCTGGAGTTTGCTGTGAGCTGTGACTACACTAAACTCCACTGAGGGCGATAAAGTGAGACTCTGTCTCTACAAAAAAAAAGATTTGTTTCCTATGTGCCCCATGATTGCACCAATGTACATAATTATGATTTAATAAAAATTAAAAAAAAAAGATTTGTTTCCTGAATCATTGAGTTCTCAAGCCCTAAAGTGAAAGGAGACCAGGAGACACATGTCAACACTAAAACTTGTGCAATGATTGTGCAAATGATGGTGCACTCCCCTGTTCCCAGTGCCTAACTAGAGCTAGATGATGGTGGTATCTTAACCACAGACCACACTAATAGCTAATGGGTTGACTGTTGCCAAGTAGTGAGACCAAACGTTTTACACCCATGTCATGCTCACAACAAATTTGATGTTAAGAACTGATTACCATTCCCATTTCCCACATGAGGAAACAAATAAGCAGAGAAATTAAATAACTTACTCAGGATCACTCAGGATAGGAGTTCCACTCCAAATCAGAGTCTTGCCCTTACACATTGTGCCACCCTGTCTTAAGTAGGCAAAAGCAAACTATGCTTCTGTCTGGCTCCCTTGGACACCTGTGCCATTTGCAAGTAGGTTCAAAAATCAAAACTCTTCTCCCATCACAATGCACCCCTTCTCCCATCACAATGCACCCCTTAAAAAAAAAAGAATTCCAAAGTGCCCCTGAAGCCCCAGAATCTCTGACTATTTTAAAACTTTCCAGAAAATAATACAGTGCTAGGGTCCCACAGACCTGCATTTGAATCCCGTTTCTTCTACTTACTGCAGTTTGACTGTTAACAACCCAATTAACCCTAGTAAGTCTTACTTTCTTTATTTGAAAATGTATATATTACCTGCCCTCAAAATGCACAAGATATAAATAGGTTCATGGGCTGGCACAGAGAAAAGTAGTGCATTGTAGTAATGCAGTATAGGATAGTGTAGTATATGGTAATATAGGGGAGGGTAGTGTAAGGTAGTGTAAAGTAGTGTAGGGTAGGGTAGTTTAAGGTAGTGTAAGGTAAAGTAAGGTAGTGTAGAGTAGTGTAGGGTAGGATAAGGTAGTGTAGTGTAGAGTAGTGTAGGTAGGGTAGTGTAGGATAGAGTAGGGTAGTGTAGGGCAGGGTAGTGTAGAGTAGGGTAGGGTAGTGCAGTGTAGGGTAGGGTAGTATAGTGTAAAGTAGGGTATAGTGTAGCATAGGGTAGGGTAATGTAGTGTGAGGTAGTTTAGGGTAGGGTAGTGTTGTAGTATAGTGTAGGCTAGGGTAGTATAGGGTAGCACAGTGTAGTGTATTGTAGCATAGTGTAGGGTAGGGTAGGGTAGTGTAACGTAGTGTAGGGTAGTGTAGCATAGGGCACAGTAATGTAGTGTAGTGTAAGGTAGTGTAGGGTAGGGTAGTGTTGTAGTATAGTGTAGGCTAGGGTAGTATAGGGTAGCATAGTATAGTGTACTATAGTGTAGGGTAGGGTAGTGTAAGCCAGGGTAGGGTAGTGCATTGTAGTAATACAGTATAGGGTAGTGTAGTATAGGGTAGAGTAGTTTAGTAATACAGCACAATGTAGTATAGTATAGTTTAGTGTAGTAATACACTGTAGTGTACTGTAGTGTAGTGTAGTAATACAATGTAGTGTAGGGTAGGGTAGTATAGTCTGGTAGTGTAGGGTAGTGTAGTATAGTGTAGGGTAGAGTAGTTAGGGAAGCATAGTGTGGGGTAGGTTAGTGTAGCATAGGGTAGGGTAGTGTAGTATAGTATAGGATAGGGTAGTTAGGGTAGCATAGCATAAGGTAGGGTAGAGCAGGGTAATTTTTAGTGTAGTGTAGGATAGGATAGTGCAGGGTAGGGTAGGGTAGGGTAGTATATTAATAAAGTATAGTGTAGTGTTGGTAGGGTAGGGTAGTGTAGTAATTATCAGCTGCTTTTCCCTTCTCTCCCATTATGACCTTCATCTTTCCACTTACTGTGACTATGGTTGTAGATGTTTAAGGACGGGCACCTCAGAACTTGTTTGCAATCTTCCTTCCTAATATGTCTTCTTTCTGGGAACTCTAGTAAATTTTATCCATACACTAAATTGGACAATTTACATCAAATTACCACTCATTCTTCCTGAGCTCTTAAGATATTTTTTCTATTTCTCAAATGGTGAAGAGTGAAATAACAAATTTATTTTTACACCGAAACACTTGATCTTGTCTTTATCATGGAAAGGAAAGTATAGATCATTTACAGGAGTCCCTTTAGAATGAGAGGCAAGGCCAGTGGCCAACTGAGGCTTTAATGAGTTAGCTTAAGTATGTAAGCTAATTAGTAAACCCAAGTTTCCAGGGCAAAGAGCTAAGATAAATAGACGTAGCCAGGTAGTTAAAAAAATGCCTATGGAAAAAATACATCATTGGGAAATCATACTGTGGATGGACTTTAATCACTTTCTCCCATAATTTCTGCCAAGTTTTGTAGAATAGAAAATAATCTCATTTTGCTTTGGGGTTTTTTTTTTTTTTTGCTATTTTTCTACTGAGCTAAGAGGTGGAAATAAACTGACAACTCATTAGTCGGATCCATGAGCATTAATAACTAGTGAAGCCTGTAGCTGTGACCATCCTTGCACTGACACTATAGTCTACTTAGCAGGGCTTCCCCAAGTGCCTGAAAAGAAACAGCATCAGACCTTCCGAAGAAAGATAAGTATCACAGACCACTAGGAAAGTAGAAAAGTAGAGTTCCCATAAGAAGCTTCAGGTTTATGAGTTCATACACCTGTGTTCTAACACTAAGCACTATGCAGGGGTGAAGCTGGGCCCTCGTACTCAATGTGACACCAACATCAATTTAAGGACACCACAAAGCCACAACTGGAGAGCAGTTTAGAAACTATCACCAGAACGGTTCTCGCCTAGATAATTTTATTAAATGGGAGACTGAGCCATTGGAAATCTTAGATGAGAGATTAGACTTGTAAAGGCTTGCCCTCTTTGTAACGTCAAACCTTACTCAGTTACTAAGTTGAACTACATGAAATAGCTATTTCATAGGTTAAAAATGGTTCAAAATAGGCAATGTCCTGCGGTTCAATCTCATATCACTTAGGCATTTTGTAAAGGGGAAGATGATGGACTCTGATGGAGATTTTTGAGCCATCATCTGCCAGGAACAATGCCAAGTACTGACCACACATATATATGTACATATATGAACCAAACCTTCTTACCGATGTGCTGCTTCTCTACCAGACAGACTACTACTATCCAGGTCTTTGTACCTGCACTCCCTCTACGTGCTTCGCTCCTCCTCTCCTATCCATGGATTCATTCAGGGCTCCAACCTCAGAGAGAGCTTTCCTCTCGATTCTACCTATTGCTTTGCCTCTTACCAAGCTTCATTTTTCTTCTAAGCATTTCTGACCCCTAACATATGTTAGGCTCATTTGTTATTTGCCTCCTACTAACAAAATGAAAACTGTACAAGAGCAAAAATACTTCCAGCTTTCATATGAAGCTCTTTCTCTAAGGCACAGAGCAGTGCAGGTGTATCACAAGTATTTACCATGTATCGGTTGAATGAATAAGTGAATTAGACTTCAGAACCTAAGTACTTTGTTCTGCATTACATTTGTGCAGAGAAGAAAGGATGGGGAAAGGAAAAAAATGAAGAGGGCAGGTGGGGGAGGCAGGGATACAAAGAGACAGTGATAGAAGGAAGGACTATTTCTTCTTCTGGGAAAATCCTGACCCGAATTTCCCTCCTTTTCTTAGGCCTTTGCTACTGGGGCTATCATAAATTTCCATTTATTGCCTCATTTGATCTGAGGTGAAAATGTCATCTTGTATAAATGTGAGCTGCTATGGGCATGTAATACACAGGCCACATTCAAGTGGGAGTTTAGTGCATATTTATATAGATATTGCAGATTCTTAGTGGATATTGGCCAGGCAGGAGGTAGTTATAGGAGAGAGATAGCAAAATAGAGAACAAGAACCTAAAGAAGGGGCAAAGGAGAAAATTTGGCTGGAAATTTCCCTAAAATTTTTGTGTTTCATTTCTACAGTTGTCTTAGTGTTCACAAAGGTTGGCCTTAACCCCAACTATTATTATTATTAATAATAAAGAATAAATAAATGTAACTATATGCCCTGTGAATCAGCAGGCAGCAATTTAAAAAACAATCTTCAAGAAAACTTGGGATTCTGCTCTAAGTCTCACTGTACTCTGATAACTGATAAAAATATTTGAAAAGATGCTACCTCTTTAGCTAGACTATTCTCCGTAAGAAAATACATGTAACAGTACTTGTGTCTTTCAGAATTCTGTTATATACTGTTGATTTACTTCCAAAAAATGCTTATAGGTTTTCTATTAGAATAGAATAGGGCATAAGTCTATTCTTTTGCTTGAATCAAATTCTCCATAAACAGAGATGACAAGAGAATTCTCTAGAAGAATGTGAGATGAGACTAGCACAAGGGTTAGTGGTTTATCAGTAGAAGCACCTACATGAGGATGATGAGCTTTCGTCATAAATAACAGCTCCACTGACACCCATCTAACCAATACTGGGCATTCCTGTGCTGGTGCCCAATGTCAGGCACCCCTTATTCTCCAGGAACTGGAATATCCCATAGGCAATACATAGAGAAAAAGCTGATTCTAGCCCCAAAAGGAATATGACCTATTTTTTAAAAGTACCACAAGCAGAATACCTTACACACCATATGACTTGATTAATTTTGCCAAGTCACTCTGTGACACATACCAAATCATCAGAGACAATTATTATGGCAGAGCTCCCATAATGGCATGAAGCAGGGCAAAAAGAAAAATAGGAAACTCTTGGATGTCCAAATGTGCTATCATCTGAAGCCTGTAATAGAATACAAATATGCCACACTCACACCCCCATTCCCCTCTCCTGTGCTCAAACAGACATTGTTAATCAATCCCTGTAACTCCTTTTATCTCAGCCCAGAAGTAGCTTTAGAATTTTTCCCAAGACAATATATTGAGTATCCCGAGCTAATATAAATGTAGGGTGCATATTTAGACTTTTAAAATATCTTTGGCCTTTTACTTTGACTGAATATTGTTAAGTGAGGGTCTATCTTAGAGCCCTGTAGTTTTATTCAAATTCCCAAAATGTCTTTTGTACTTTTTCTTTTTTTTCATCCAGGTCTGGCTCAAGATTCTTTACAGGTGGATTCTCTAAGTGTAGGGAAAGCATCCGTGAGCTTGCTGGATATGCAGGCATTTGCACCTCAGCCTGGACCTGCTGAGTCCCAATTTCACTTTAACAGGATCCCAGGAGATTTGGATGCATATTATTATTTGGATACCTCTGTTTCATGGTTCAGAAGATTCTTTTTGCAGGTTACAAAGCTTGATTACCTGGCTATTACATTACTATACAATAGGAAACATATATCTGAAATGAAGACTTCTTCAACAGAAATTCATTCCAAATCCTTCAGTCTTCAGTAGACCCTTGATTCTCTAAGACTTAAGCCTTTAACTTGAGTAAATCATCAATATTGATTATCTAGTGTAAAGAGTATATTGCCAATAAAGCCTTCTCAGCTCTATCCTGGATTGCAGATTATGTATTATGTTATAGGTCCTAGATGCCAAAGGATAGATGAATTTAATCTCTCTTTTCCCAGACAGTTGATAGTAAAGGATGGTTGAAATACTTTCTTGGGGAAATTACAAAACTCGGTAGTTCTTACATAATTATAGTCCATGTTTTAAGGATTTTTGTGATTTAAAGGCTACATCCAAATATGCGATAATAGATCATTTGATCTGCAGCATGATATTGGGATTATCCCCATTTAGAGTTAGGAAAACTGGGTCTCTATGAACTTAAGCACCTTGGCTCTGATTTCTCAACAAATGTCAAAGTCAGTCTGACTCGCTAAACAGAGGGTCAGCAAACATTCTTTATAAAGGGACAAAGAGTAAATATTTTAGGCTGAGTAGGCCATACGGTTTCTGTCACAACTACTCAACTCTGCCATTGCAGCATGAAAGCAGCCATTGACAATATGCAAACAAATGGATGTGGCTGTGTTCCAATAAATTTTTATTTACAAAACAGATGGATTTGGTTGACAGTTTGCTACCTCCTGTGCTAAGCTCTTTCTATTATGGCACCAGTTAAACCCTGGTCAAAAGAGACTGCCGAACCTGTCATGCCACTACTAATTAATTAATTAATTCTTTCAATTTGTATCTGTTGAGCACCTACTAAGTACTAGACACTAGGCTAGGACTTGGGACTCCAAAAATGAAAGCATCATAATCTTCACCCTTGAGGAAGTGGAGCGCTTGCTGGTTGAAGACACAAATGCAGATACTTTGACTTACTTCTGTCTTGAGGTTCCAATTCTCCATCCTCAACTCCAGGCTCAATTAGTTGCTATATTCCTAATGCACGTATGTATATAACTTGATTGTGCCACTCATCACTTCTGTAATACAATTGAGTCTCCGTCACTAGGCCATAAGCTCAAAAGTCTTACCTAGCTCTAGGTCCCAATCTCTACCTAGGTGCAATAACAAATTTTACTTTTTTTAAATGATGAGATAGCACATGAAGGTTATGAGAGGCCTATTTGTTAATCTCTGGCTAGTTAAGGATGTGTAATACCATGCTATGGAAGATAGAGCATCATTTGTGGAGGTCTCATTGATGACAGACCCTGGGGTTAAACTTTTGAAGCCACCTAACAAAGCAGACAATGTATATTTACCTGAAAGCAGATGAGCAGATTTCTACATCACAACTGTCAAGTGTTCCACAAAGTGGACCTTAGCTAATAGAAAGCTGTCATTCCATCTGTTCTCCAAGGAGAATCCAAGCTTTTCTTGTTTTTGTAAAGAAGAAAAGCTAAACCCTAAACTTCTCCACATTCACTCCATGTTGAAATAACTCCAGAATGCACTGTATTAAGCCAAGGAAAAGAACTCTTCACAATGCCAAAAGCAAAAAAAAATGTGTGTTTCCAGCAAGTCCCATTAGCAAAGCCTCAACTGCCTCTCCCTAGCTCACACATTCACTCTTGCAACTGATCAATGAGAGAAGGGTGGATTCGGTTGGCCCAGTACCCAGGCCTACCACTCCGAATCAGTCTGTGTACTCTGCTGTGAACTCCACCACCTGTTTGCAAAGGGAAGACGGCAGCTGTCAAATGCCTTATATTTGGGAAATGAACTCCCTGTGTGAAGATTTGGTGCTTTGCCATGAGCTCCTGGTGCAAAGTTCATCCTGGGCTGGACAGGACTGACTGTCTTGGACCATGTCAACAAGCCTCCCACTCCACCCACACTGTACAATTTAGAAGAGGCATCTTTGCTAAAACAAATATTAAAGGGCTCTCTGAAGAAGTAAAAACATTCAAACGAGTATTAATTCTCCATGTTGACTTCTCTGGATGAACATTTGGCCACAAAGCAAAATTCCTACTTCATTTTTCTTATATTTAATATGGCCTAAAAGACAAAAATACAAGTTTTATAATTAAAATTATAAATTTTAATAATTTATAAGGAGTTCCAGTCCTTTCCTAGCCACTTTGAAGATGTAGTCTTTGGGCCTTTTTCCGTGAACTTCTCATTCCTCAGTTTTCTCATTGGTAAAGTAGGAATAATAATAATAGCTTTGTAGAAGGTTTGAATGAGGATTATATGAGATAGGGGACACAATAGAAACTAGCATTTGTTGAGCATGTAGTAACCATCATGTAACGTTCCTGATCTCACATAGTCCTCTGTTTTCAGCAGAGGATAGCACCAACTCTATTAGGTAGGTACGATTAACTGTCACTTGTCCCACAATACATAGCTAACAAGCACAGATGGAGAGAGATTTAAACTCAGGCAGTCTCACTATAGAGCCCATTGCTTATTCACCCTATTCTGTCACTTCTCTGGGTGCTTAGACCAGTAACTGGCACATATTACATTCTGAAAAATAATGATTTTTTTTTTTTAGACAGTCTCACACTGTCACCCTGGGTAGAGTACTATGGAATCATAGCTCATAGTAACCTCAATTCTTGGGCTCAAAAAATCCTCTTGCCTCAGCCGCCCAAATAGCTGGGAATACAGGCATGTGCCACAACACCCAGCTAGTTTTAGCAGAGACAGGATCTCACTCCTGCTCAGGCTGGTCTTTAACTCCTGAGCTCAAGCAATCCACCCACCTCAGCCTCCCGGAGTGCTAGAACCACAGGCATGATCCACTGTGCCCGACCAAATAATTACTATTTTAACTACTGCTAGTACTACAGTTCATCATCATCATCATCATGAAGAAATGTCTAGAGAAGCCACATTCTATAGCTCTTAGTGGCCCAGGGCATGCTTCTGGCATAACCAACATTTTCTTGCCAGTAGGAGAAAATTCTAGACTCTTGCAACAGGGCTCAAGCTAACAGTGTGCCCCTGCCGGTTCAGTTGTAATCCCAGGAACTGGGCAGAATTCCTCTGTGACCTTCACTATGAACACATGGGTCAGGGGAAGGGGGAGGAGCTCAGTTAGGCAGCAGTGAGCAGGAGCCAGCTCACATCAGCTCCACAATATCAATAGTGCGTGTTCTTCCCAAATTTTACATTGGCATCTGGAAATGGGCCACAATAATAATATTTACATTCCAGAGATTAGCAAACACCACAAATGATGGTGCTTTTCCCCCGGAGAGCTGGTTGTTACACATTTACCAGCACAGCACTGTTTCAAAATCAAACAGGTGTGAATTTGAATCCTTATGCAATCAAGTGAGATCTTTAGCAAATTATTTAATTTCTCCAAGCCTTATTTTCTTCACATCTATAATAGGGCTAATAGCTCCCTAATAAGATTGTTGTAAAATTTCAGCAAATATACTATTTGTAATGTTCTTAGGGGACCACATGGCACTTAGTAGGCAGTCAGTAAAGGACAGCTATGATGCTCTCTGAAGACAGAGACAACCCAGTCTTCTCCAGTTTAGAGGAGAAGAAACTGAGTTTCTGGGTGAAGACTTGGGAAAGCCATTCAACTAACAAGCATCTGGCTCCTCTGCTCCTGCTCCCTGCCATTCCCCTCTTTAGTGACCTTGCAGTATGTGAATTGACCTGGGCTGGGTGATTTCATGAGGAACCTATCCTACCCCCAAACCTCAATTCAGATCACAAGTGAGCAAACAGCTTAGGGGAAAATCCAACGAAGCAATTGGGGTACAGAGATAAACCAGAAAGGACTCAAACAGGAAGAGATAAGAAGTCAGTCATTAATAAATGTTGCATAAGTGGGTGAGGAAATCAGTAAAAGGACAAGTGAGTGGTGGGATGAATGGATGGATGGATGGATGGATGGATGGATGGATGATAAAAGTATGGAGTGGATGAAATAAAAGAACAAATAGAGAGCTAGGCAGTAATAAGTGTGCAAATGAATGAGATACAAGTGGTCCTCAGTTGTGCCATGATTCAAGTAACAATGGTTTCCTCCAAGCAAATGGGACCATACACTGTTACAACTCACAGGCAAGGCATAATAGCATATACTGTCCCTTTTTTCCTACAAATAAGATATTAGGGAGCTTAAATTTTATGCTGAGGACAGTGAAGAGATAATCAAGAATGTAAACAGGAAAGCCACATGGTTATATTTATGTCTTGAAAATATCATTCCTGGTGGGATCTTGAGAAAGCCATTTCTTACTTTCTGCTTCTCTGTTGTCTCAAAGGAAGACAGAAAACCAGTGATAATATGAGAATTATCCTAGCAGTATGGGGTTCACTTTTGCTACTCCTTTGACTAACCTTCATCTGCTCCTGACTTTGAATCCTAGAGGAGGTGGTAATATTGGAGACGCTCACCACTTGAGTTACTTTTACAGCACATCCAAATCAGAACAATATTGGAGAACTCTTGGGAAATAAACACTGGGAACATAATGGACTAACTGGGAACCCTAGCTATCTTTAATTGGTGTCAAGTAATATTGAATCTCAATATTAGCATTTTTTAAAAGACCATTTTATGACCTAAGGGGAAAGTAGCACTTAATAGAAAATGCAAAAAATAAGTCATGTTCACTGATATGTGATGTGGGTCATATTAACAACAGATCCAAGAATGTCTGGTGCCCTGCACTGTGCCTAGCACCTAATAGGTGCTCGAAAAATAATAGTTGACTGATTGATACTGAGTTCATAAGGGAAGCAGATTCATTCATGCACTCAGTAAATGCTTAACTACATGCCAACTATGAGCTAGCATACATTCCAGAGGCAGGGGATTCAGCAGGCAATAAGCAAAGTCCCTGCCTTCTTGAAGTTTCTATTTAAATCAGGTGTGACAAAATCCTATCATGTTAGAGTCAGAAGTTACCTTACACATTGTACAGCTCAATCCTCTCATTGTTTAGACAGATAAATTTAGATCCAGAGAGGATAAATTCTCCCAATGTCACCTAATAAGTTAGCAGCAAAGTTGGGTCTAAGCCCAAGTTGCCTGATCATAAGTTCACTGCTTCCCCACCCACACCAGCTTACGTGGGTTATGGTGGTTTCAGCCTACCTTGATATCATGACCTTATATTAAGAAAGTCCTGGTGCCACAAAGCATCATCAGAGACCCCAGTCAACATCTTGACCCCAGTTCAACATCTAAATATACTTAAGAATCTCAGGTCTTAACCAATGTTTTTAGCTTAGTAGAGTAAATTAATTACCATCGCATGAAGGAAACAAACTAAATTAACCTAAAAGCTCAGAAAGTATTACAACTAGCAAAGAAAGAAAGAGAACTGCCATTTTGTGCTTTTCCAGATAGGTAAACAGGAAATAGAAAGTAGACAAGGCATGAGCCTTGGAATCAAATTTAGTTTTTAATTTTTGTCCTGCCTCCTCTTAAGTACATGACCATAGGAAACTCACACTCTGTGAGCCTTAATTTACCCACTTGAAAAATGATTCTTCTTAGAATTTTTATGAGAATCTTATGAAATAAAATATGTAGCATACAATAAAGGCTTAAAAAGTGGTCATTCCTCATTCCTCCCAGCTCCTCTTTTCTCCTTTTTTTTTTTTTCTCTTTTCTCCTTTTGATGCCCAATTTCTCCCACTTTAAGGCCTGCCAATGAACCAGAAAATGTTCAAACGTTTAAGTTTGATGAAACATGAAAATGTAATAACCTTACGTCTCAGGAAAATGCCCATAAAGTCATGGTGTGCACAACAGGCTTGGAATTTGGATTCTTCAATTTGGTGGCACTTTCATACCTGCAGCCTTTGATCAGACTTAAATTCCAGGGGGACTACCTCGCCAGAGACTATGGCATTTACCCTCATCACTGTTGGAAACCTGAGGTATAGAAATGAGTGAAATGGAAAAATAATGAAAAACAAAAGTCAATCAAATCTTTTCATTATTTTTACCTTCAGTGGAATTTAAAAAATTAAATAAATAAATAAATAAGCAGAACTGTTTGACTTTAAGTCAAAGCTGGGGATCAAGTTCTAGCTCTGTAAACCTTTTTCCCACACTCTAATTCAATAGGCTTCCTTCCACCCTCCAGTCCTGGCCATGTTTTTGCAACCCAAGAGTTTCTTTTCCAAGTAATGTCTTATGAAGACCAATGACTATTGTGACTAATTCTCAAGTTATGTTCTTTGGAAAGATATATTAATCACACATAGGTCTTGCTGAAGCTGAGAGAAAACAAAGCTTTTTGTTTGTTAATGTCGTGTGCTTTGATATTGCCACCAACAAAGCCCTGAGAGAAGCAGCCATCCGAATCCGTGTTGCGATTAGCATCAGGATTTTGTAATGTCCCTCGATCGAGCCGATTAGTTTAGGTTAGTCCCCTTCCAATTCCACAGAGCAGACCAATGTCTCCCGACATCCTTGTGTTTCCTGACCCCCACCCCTAGAGGAGATCGCATTTTTGTTTCAGCAGGATCAGAGATCAGGCAGAGCTATTAAGGGAGCTGGACATGCATAAGAATTCCAGGCTGTGTTTATTTCAGAAGGTGAACTGACAAAACCCTGAGGAGGGATACTCGCTTGCTCTGTGGAATTCATCAGAGGTTGACGTCCACAAGACAATGACAATAAACCTAAATTTAGGAAAAGTAGAGAGAATGCTCACAGCACCAGGCAGAGGCCCAGGGAGTAGAGAGAGCATCTGCTGACGGCTCTGCCTCTAACCCTCTGTGTACACTGGAGGCATCACTTCCTCACCTGGGCCCCTCTGAGCTGTCTCTAGAAACTGAGGGAGCACTAGGCAGGCTGGTCTCCAAAAGTCTTCCCAGGCCTGACACTCTGATACTCTGGATGAGATAAGGTGTCCAGCAGGAATCTGGGAGCTGGGCCATGCTGACAAGTTGGATCATTCTACAAGGTCATCCATGCGGAGATCATCAGTGCTAGTGGACAGGCCAAGAAGTAACAGTACATCTGCCCAACTTGCATAATACCCAGAAAGGGGAAGAGGTGACAATGTGGAGCCACTCAAAGCATCACCGCTTTGGAATCTTTCATTCAACATGGAAGGTGCTTTCTTCTCCTTGTTTGAAATAGTAACCAGAATGCTTGAACTAAAGGATTTATTCTAAATTCAGCCATGAGTAGACTTAAAATTCTAGATTTAAAAGAAATTATCTTTAAAACAATTTTTATTAATCCATTCATGGGTCGATGGGCACTTGGGCTTCTTCCATGACTTAGCAATTATGAATTGGGCTGCAATAAACATTCTGGTACAGATATCTTTGTTATGATGTGATTTTTGGTCTTCTGGATATGTACTTTGTAAAGGAATTATAGGATTAAATGGCAGGTCTATTTTTAGATCTCTAAGTATTCTCCAAATATCCTTCCAAAAGGAATGTATTAGTTTGCATTCCCACCAGCAATGTAGAAGTGTTCCCTTTTCTCCACATCCACGCCAGCCTCTCTGGTTTTGGGATTTTGTTATGTGGGCTAATCTTACAGGAGTTAGATGATATCTCAAAGTACTTTCAATTTGCATTTCTCTGATGATTAAGGATGGGTGCCCATTGACCCATGAATGGATTAATAAATGTGGTACATGTATACCATGGAATATTATGCAGCCTTAAAGAAAGATGGAGACTTTACCTCTTTCATGTTTACATGGAATGGAGCTGGAACATATTCTTCTTAGCAAAGTATCTCAAGAATGAAAGATAAAGTATCTAATGTACTCAGCCCTGCTTTGAAGCTAAATTATAGCTTTCATATGAAGGTTAAAACCCAATTATAGCTCAAGAATATGGGGAAAAGGGCAAGGGAGGGGAGGGGGGAGGATGAATGGAAGGAGGATGATTGGTAGGATCACGCCTACAGTGCATCTTAGAAGGGTACAGGTGAAACTTACTAAATGCAGAATACAAATGTCTTCATATAGTGATTAAGAAAATACCATGAAGGCTATGCTAAATAGTTTGATGGAAACATTTCAGATTGTATATGAAGTCAGCACATTGTGCCCCATGATTGCACTAATGTACACATGATTTAATAAAAATTGAAAAAAAAAAAGAAGTGATTGGAGTTGACATTCTTGTCTTCTTCCTGATCTTAGAGGAAAAATTCTCAACTTTTCACTGTTGAGTATAATGTCAGCTGTGGGCTTGCCATGTGTCACCTATTGTGCTGAAATACATTCCTTCTATACCTAACTTATTCATGTAGAAGTTTTTGTTATGAAAGAACGTTGAATTTTGTCAAATACTTTTTCTGCATCTACTGAGATGATTTTTGTCCTTCATTCTGCTAATGTTGTATATTACATTTAGTGATTGGTACATGTTGAAACATCTTAACACCTCAGGGATAAATGCCATTTGGTCACTGTGAACGATCCTTTAAATGCACTATTGCATTTGAGTTGCTAGTATTTTCTGAGGATTTTTTTTGGCATCTCCATTTATCAGGGATATCAGAGAGCATGTTATTCTTTCAAACATCTCCATAGATCCCAGAAATTCACTCCCTACATACTCCATTGCAAACTTTTTTGCCTATTACGGAAATTATTCTCACATCGGTATTGGCAGGGACACACTCCCTCTGAATGTTGTAGAGGAGGATACTCCTTTGCCTCTTCTGGCTTCTGGTGGCCCTCAGCAATCCTTGGTATTCCTTGGGTATCTCTATGATCTCTGCCTCCATCTTCACGTGGTCACCATGCAACTTCTGCTGTGGATTCTAGCCCAGCAATAGCATCTGTTTTCGTCAACTCTGGCCTATACAGGAGAGCCATGTTGGCCTCAGGGATGCATATGACCTCTGCTAGACATTTCTCATTGCCTTGCTGTACAGAGTCCGCTATGCTCTTTCGAGGATCACATCTAGCTGATAAGTTTCCCACTTTCCTATAGTAGACGTTGTGTAGCATGTACACTTCACTGGGCCTTTCAATCCCTTCCTCCAGTCTGCTTGCAATTCTGACACTTCTACTTGATTTAATATGGGCCACTGCTTTTAGGTCTTCTGAAGGACACACCAGCTATATAGTGGAAACATTTTTGGGGGTCCATACAAGGGTATTAAATCCAGTACCATGGAAGGGTGCCTCCATGTTGATAAATTCTCCATTAATAAGCTTCCTATTTTACTCTACCCACCTCCCCAGTCCAGTACCCTCTGGAGTCACTTCCAGGCATACTGTAGCTGTGCTTGTCAGTTCATGTCAGCAGGCTCCTGTGGAAACTTTGGTGTATGAGTCCTCTCATTTCTTTGTAGGCCCTAGGCTTTTCCAGTGAGGTCATGCCTCAGCATCTCAATTTGGCCCTAGATATTAGTATGGAGAATGGGAAGGCAGGTGATTACAGGGCCTGAGGAGTAGAAACATTGTCTTGAAAGGTATCTGCTCTCTTGGGGTATGTGCCAAATTTTCAGGAGATGGTCTCTATCTTCCCACAAAGAAAAGCTGGCCACTTATATAGACCCAGAGTTTGGGGTCCCAAGGTGTTCAAGTGAATCTATCCAGAAATCTCCATCCTGAGTCTCAAGACCCTACTCCTTTCCTATAAAGACCCTGACCTTAGAGTAGGAAACTTGATTAAGCTGTGAGTTCATCCTTCTCTGACGTTTTGACCCTCTTACAGTAAAATTCTGTGCTCTATTTCCTCTGGATGCAGGACATGAAGAGCGCTTGAAAAGCTTCAGAAAGGTTCTTTGACTCTCACACTTTGCTCTAAACTGCTGATTAATACATTAGAGATGATATTTTTTCTCTCCTTAGTATATTGGAGCACTTAGCAATAGGTTCCCCATCCTGTAGTTTATAGTTACTCTTTATCCCTTAATTCTCAAACTACAGAGACAGTGTGCTAGCTAGTATATCCTTTTATTAATTTATCCCATCACATTCACCATAAATAAAACTCTCAGCAACCTCATCCCTATAGCGTGCTGGGAGCTGCCAGGGTTCCGCCTGCCACCAATGATGGGGTTCCCATTGCTATCTGACCAGCCAGTGAGCCAGCTCTGGGAGCCCATCCTGGAGTCTCCCGTTTAGGATTACTTCCAGAACCAATTATCTGAGCGTGAGATTCCTAGTAGCAGATCTTGAGGCTGCGAGTGATTTATGAAATCTGTGCTCTTGGAAGAAAGGTGTGTGGGAAGGACGATAGGGCAGGGCGATGGCTAAGCAAGGATGTGGCTTCGTTTTCCCCTGGTCCTGTGGGAGCTCTGGGACAAGAGGCTCAGCATTTGGTATTCTGGTGTTGGTCACAGGATGTGGTCTGCCTCAGGAGGATTTAAATTCTGGGGTAGGTGATCCTAGTTAATGGAGATGGGGGTGGTTCTCTGGAGGACAGAGTAGCTAGGAGCTGATAGCAGTTAAGGCTCAAAGCAGCTGGGGGAATTATGCGCTGACCCAATAACAGTGTTAGGGATGGTGCTGGTCCTGAAATTGTCTATTAGTTTCTTTCATTTATGAAATAGGGATATCAATGCATAATTCACAGATTTAATCATGAGGTAAATGAAGTTAAGAGCAGGCAGCTTAAATAGAAGTGGAATTTAGACATGCTAGCATGTCTGGAAAACTGACTGAGCACGTCAGTCAGAACCCTGTGTGCACAGAAATTGAAGAGTTTCCTGAGAGAAGAATCAAACTGTGATTGCTGAGATTCATTCATTCATTCAGTTACTCACAAGTTTTTGTGCAAATGCCACAGTGCTTGTTGTGGTCTGCATGTGTGTGTTCCCCCCAAATTCATGTGTTAAACCTAATCATCAATGTGATGCTATTAGGAGGTGGAGCCTTTGAAAGGTGATTAGACATGAGGATGAAGCCCTTGTGAATGGGATTAGTGCCCTTATAAAGGATCCCAGAAAGAAACCTCATCCTTTGTGCCATGTTGAGGATACAGCAAGAAGGCACCATCCATGAGCAAGTAGAACTTCCCCAGATACAACTTTCTAGCAACTTGTTCTTGGACTTCCCAACCTCTAGAATCATGAATCCTGTCCTCAGTGTCAGGCTGATTACCGGTGGAGGGGAGCCACTTGGTTACAGCTATACCAGTCCCAGGACACCCTGCAGGTTGCAAAGCTCCCAAAACAGGTCACTACTCCTCTATCCAGTATTGAAAAGTAACTTTTGCAAAAGGATATTTTTTTTTGTTGTTCTTTGTTTTCCACCTATAAATGGTTCCATGAATCACAGCTGGAATGATTTGTCTTTTCTTTTGTTTTCCCCTACCTTATAAAGTTAACTTTCTTTACATTAAAAAAAGACTCAAAATTGGATACAGTGCTAGGACTATAAAGCATTAAATTATCTCAATAGTTTATTTGCTTTCTACCCATATGCTTTCCCCCAAACCTTCTGGATAAGGGTGCAGTTTGAGGGATATATGATCCAGAGCTCTGACTGGTGTTCCAACTCTTCTTACACAACCAGGGTTAATGCATAGTTTATGAGATAGTTATAATCAGCTCAGAAAAAAAGAATTATGGACACAAAAAGAAATCAGGGAAAGGACAGAAGAAGAATAGACCAAGGGACAAATGATATAAACTTATAACAGGCTTAGCATCAAAGTCCTATCTTTCAGGAAAAGGCATTTTTATAAGGCCAACGTGGGGTTCATTTTCAGATATTTTACTAAACTTAATCGGAAGTTTATTGTTTATTTCAGATACTATAGCCCAATTATTCCTGTCTGACCCTAATGAAGAGCTAATAAAATTGGCCAACATGGACAAAAGATTAATATGAAAATGGTCTTGTGCTCATATTTTAACACACAGACAATGCAGCATTGAAACTATTTCCATATCTGTCTTCTGTCACAAGAAAATTAGCAGCAATCAAAACCATAATATTCTTTTTCTTTCTTATTTCCATATAGGCCTGAGAGGTTAAAATAGAAAGTTAAATAACATAAGCGACATACTAAATGACCCGCAAGTGTTTGACTGAGATAAGTTTTAACACTTCTGCTAAAAATTGAAAAACCATCACTTCCTTGTCATAGCTGAAAATAGTCAGCTCTTACAAACTGTTCTTCCTGATGCAAATCCACATTAAGCTTTGTATTATTAACACAAATCACTCAAAACAATTTCCAATGAGACTTTGAGAGAATTGTGTAATAAATAATACTAGATTGTTGATAAAGCATTTAATCTAGTTTAAATGAGTGCCTTATCCAAAGAGAGCTGACTTGAGCTTTTTCTCTGTCCTTCTATAAATTCAATACTTCATAAATTCATACCAATTCCACTTAATAAATATGTATTATGTATCTGTTAGGTAAAAATTCAGGGACTAGGTGCTCCCAAGACTGCAAATGTGAAGAAGATGTAGTGCATACTATGTAAATTACAATTGAATAGAGGTTATGCATATAAAATTTTTATAATTTATTATAGTGGAAGGCAGCATAAAAACAGCAACTATTCAGAGAAAGGTTAGATTACTTTTAATACATGTGATGAAAAAGGAGTTTATAAAAAATGACATTCAGGATAGGCTTGGAAGTCTGCATAGCATTTCAAAAGTTGGTGATGGCATTTTAGGGAGATCATTCTGGTGGAGGGTCTGTTAGGAGAAAAGTTGTGGGGAGCTGAAAGCTCTGGTGTGTTCAGGAAATGGCAGCGATGGAGAGATGTGTGGGATGGAAGAGGGTGATGAAGCTGAAATTGTACTGGGGGGATCATGTTGCTATCAAAAGGGTGTGGATTTAACCAGCAAGTAAGAGGGAGCCAGTGAACATTGTGGAACACGAGAGTAATTCAGTTCAACATGTATTTATTTATTTTATATTGTGGGGGATTCATTGAGGACACAAAGATGCAGGTTACACTAATTGCATTTGTCCTGCTTATAAATGTGTTCCTCCTCCAAGAGATGTGCCAAATCCCACGATCCCCTACCCCCTCCCTCCTTCCCTCTCTCCGCTCTCCCATTCCCCCACCCACCATTTTGAATTGACAATGATGACAGTGATTCAGGAAAATTAGAAAGTGAAGGCAGGCCAAGGAAGGTGGCGCGTGCCTATAATCCTAGCACTCTGGGAGGCTGAGGCTGGTGGATTGCTTGAGCTTGAGACCAGCCTGAGCAAGAATGAGACCCCATCTCTACTAAAAATGGGCATAGTGGCAGGCTCCAGTAGTCCCAGCTACTGGGAGGCTGAGGCAAGAGGACTGCTCAAGCTCAAGAGTTTGAGGTTGCTGTAAGCTATGATGCCACAGTACTCTACCCAGGGTGACAGAATGAGACTCCATCAAAAAAAACAAAAAAAACAAAAAAAAAAAGAACAAAGAACAAAAGAAAGAAAAAGTGGAGGCAGACAAGTAAGGTGGCTGTGGAAATGTTCTGAGTCGGAGCTGAGACACATGTGAAAGGGTCTTGAAATAGGCACCTGGGGCAGAGACATTTTGTTGTCCCCTAGTGTTCATTCTTTCCTTCTTCCTTTACTTACAATATTTGCTGGGCATATGTCCATTATCCCTGCCTCATTTGCATTAGATGGGGCCATGTATCTGTGCAATGAATGTAAATGGAAACCTGTACAACTTCTGCAGAATGACATTAAAGGGAGATGACTGGAATATGGATATGATGGCTAGAACCAGAGCAGCCATCTTGGGTCATGAGGCAAACTCACAATGGAAGATGGAGGTGGGAGAACAACAGGTAGAAGGAGCCTGACTTCCTGCCATGCTGGCTTACCATACAAGACCTGGACTGCTTCTCTCTGGAACTTTATCTGATAGAAATAGACTTCTGTATCATTCAAGCCATTGTTACTGGGATTTTCTATTGTTCATAGCTGATCCTAATCCTAATTAACCCGGTGCCCAACCATGAGTTGTGAAAGTCACCAAAGGTTTTAAACAGAGGAATGAAATTATAAATATTATGTATTGCAAGAGATTTTCTGTTCACCATATTTTAAAAGAACTGGAGAAGTGCAACATGTTAGGTAGAGAAACACTTTTGGAGGCCACTACAGTTATCTAGCTTGAGAGGGGGCCTAGAATGAAATGGGACAGTAGGAATGGGGTATCATTCCCCAAAGACATATGTAGAGTGAGGTTTGTGAGGTGGCAAGACCCCCACACCAAGACATGCATTCAAGAAACAACCCCCAATTGCTTCTCCTCTTTTCCTAAGACAATAGTCCTTTCTTGCTCCCTCTGCCAGAAAGCACATAGCCTTCTCTCTCTAAAGTTTACCCCAGGTACTATTACTTCCCCTCAACCTTGTAAGAGGAAAATGTTCCCACTTGCTTTCCTTGCTGATTTGCAACACTGTTAGTATAAGCAACATTGTTTAGGTCCTATATAAACAGGTTCCCAGGTTGGGTGCTGGCTGCAGTCCTCAGCTGTGCCAGACCTGCCGACCCCATCACTTTTACCTCTTGTGTGATCTTTGTCTCTCCTGTGTCTCTTCCCCTCCATTCCCACTCTGGTGTGTTTACTCTTCCTGCTGGCTTGTGAAAGACACCTGTAGTCCTGCACAACTTTCACATTTTTTGCTCTTATGATTCCTTCCAATTAGAAAGATTGCATCTTCAAGACCTACCTAGTCCTGTGTAATAAATCACCTTCAACATTCTCACATCAAGTCTTTTCCTTACAAAACTTGTACATTCATTTATTTGTTTATCCTGTTTATGCTCTTTAATTTTGTTTTAAGATAGGATCTCACTCTGTCACCTAGGCTGGCATGCAATGGCACAATCATAGCTCACTGTAACTTGGAACTCCGAGGCTCAAGTGATTGTCCTGCCTCAACTTTCTGAGTAGCTAGGACAACAGGTGCTTGCCACCCCACCTGGCTAATTTTTAAATTCTTTTTGTAGAAGTAGAGTCTTGCTATGTTGCCCAGACTGGTCTTGAATTCCTGGCCTCAAGTCATACTCCTGTTTTAGCCTCCGAAAGTTCTGGGATTACGGGCATGAGCCACCACGTCTGACCTGGTAAGGCTTTTTCAAACACATAGCTAAATCTGATGGTGTCATTCCTATTTAAACTTTTTTGGCAGGCAAGACACTTCAGGTCTACCTATAAAATTTTGGAGTGCTTATTATACACCAGGCAGTTTAGTCCACAATTCCTCAATGACCAGAAAATAAACTCTATGCCTGCTACGTATTTAAAGCACCAATCCATGACTCAACAAATATTTATTGAGTACCCATTTTGGAACTTACATTCCCACAATGTATTTTGGTGAAGGAGATGAAAATTAACAGTTTTCTTTTATTTTTCCATAGATTAACCCAGGCGTCCTCAAACTTTTAAAATAGGGGGCCAATTCACTGTCCCTCAGACCATTGGAGGGCTGGACTATAGTTAAAAAAAAAAAACTTATGAACAAATTCCTGTGGACGCTGCACATATCTTATTTTGAAGTAAAAAACAAAACGGGACCAAATACAATTCACACTGACGCATGTGGCCCGCGGGCCGTAATTCGAGGACCCCTGGATTAACCAGTGGTTCTAATACCACTTGTAGAGAGATTAATAAAACCAATTTGTCCCTCTGGTTGGAAATATTATTATTAATCATTTATCTTAAACTAATTTCATATATGCGTGTTATCTATTTAGACTTCGTAAACTCAAATTTAGTAATTATTCCTAGGGATAGATCTTGCAATTGTGTTTTTCTTAACTTTTTGTTTTCAAATACAAAAGAACTTCTGAAATCCTTTTTTTTTTTTTTTTTGCAGTTTTTGGCCAGGGCTGGGTTTGAACCCGCCACCTCCGGCATATGGGGCTAGCACTCTACTCCTGTGAGCCACAGGTGCTGCCCTACAAAAGAACTTCTGTAAGTTGATCACCCAAGGGACTACAACAAACGGGTCAACTTATGGAGGTGGTCAACATAAGGAACTAAGCTAACTGTATTTATATGTATGTGTGGTGCATGTCTGGTCTATAAAAATTAGACCAACTTAATGAGGTGGTCAGTGTAGGGAGTGGTCAACTATGGAGGTTTTATGGTAATTATGGACTCACAGGAAGTTGTACAAATAGCTTCTTCCTATGTACCCTTGCCCCTAGTGGTGACATCTTATATAACTGCACAATATCAAAACCAGCACATTAACATTGTTAAGTTACTGTTCATTAAACTACAGTTCGTTAATTTTTCACCATTTAAATTTTTATAATACAGTATTATGCGTGAATAAAACGTGTGTGTACAGTTCTATGCAATTTCACTTTGCATGTAGATCATGTAACAACACTACAATGAAGAGTCAGAATGATTCCATTACCTACCTCTTTGTATTCCTATTCACACTTAGTCCTCACCTTCCCCCTCCCCCACTTCCCTCTGCCCTGGCAACCACTAATCTGTCTCCGTCTTTACCATTTTGTCATTTCAAGAATGTTTTATAAATGGAATCATTACTACATGTACGTTTCTGAGAGTAACATTTTCCACTGAGCATACCACTTTTGAGGTCCATCCAGGTTGTTGTATAAAGCAATATTCTTTTTTTATATATTATTGAGTAATATTCTATTGTATTAATGAACCAGTTTGCTCAACCATTCACCTACTGAGGAACATTTGGGTTGTTTGCAGTATATCACTATTATCAATAAAATTGGTATGAACATTCGTTTATAGATTTTTGGGTGAATCTAACTTTTCATTTCACTGGGATAAATTCTAAGAGTTCATTCAACTGCTGGGAAAAATGGTAAATAATGTCTTGTTTTATAAGATATCACCAAGTTATTTTCCAGAGTAGCTATCCCATTTCACATTTCCACCAGCAATGTATTAGGGTTACGGTTTCTAGGTATCATTCCGGCACAGTATCATCACTATTTTTTCTTTTTTATTGTGATGTAACTCACACACCATAAAACTCATCCTTTTAAGGTGTACAATTCAGTGATTTTTAGTGTATTTACAAAATTGTGCAGCCATGACCACTAATTACAGAACATTTAATCATCCCTGAAAGAAATCCATATCCATTAGCAGTTATTCCCACTCCCTCCCCCTCCCCCCATCTTTAGCACCATCAGTAAACTCTGTGCTTTATAGCTTTGCCTATTCTGGACATCTTGTATAAACTGAACCCTGGTACGTGGCCTTTAGTCTAACACTATTTTTAATTTTAGTTGTTTATATAGGCACATAGTGATATCTCATTATGGTTTTAATTTATATTTTCTTAATGGTTAAAACGTTGACCGTCTCTTCATGTGCTACACGTCGCCACGATTTCCTTCTTGGTGAAATATGAGTACATGTCTTTTGCTTGTTTTATAACTTTTGCCTGTTTGTTATTGAGTTGTGAGAATTCTTTATGCAGATATTCTAGATAGAAGGTCTTTGTCAGATACACGGTTTGCAAATATTGTATCCCAACCTGCAGCTTGTCTTTTCATTCCCCTTTATGAGAATTGTCACAGCACAGAAATTTCAAATTTTGATAATTTATCAATTTTTCTCTTTTTGGATCATGCTTCTGGTAACAGTCTAATAGGCATGGTGGTGCGTGCCTATAGTCTCAGCTGCATGAGGTGGTGGTGTGGGAAGATTGCTTGAGCCTGGATTTTGAGGCTGCAGTGAACTATGACCGTGCTATTGCACTTCAGCCTGGGTGACAGAGTGAGACCTTATCTCCAAACAAACAACAAACGAAAAGCTCCTAAAAGTTAGTGATATAGAAAAACTTCGGTGGGGCCCATAGCTCAGTGGGTAGGGTGCCGGCCGTGTATACAGAAGCTGGAGGGTTCACACCTGGCCTGGGCCAGCTAAGGCAACCATGCCAACTGCAACAACAACAACAACAACAACACCAAAATAGCGGGGCATTGTGGCAGGCACCTGTTGTCCCAGCTGCTTGGGAGGCTGAGGCAAGAGAATCGCTTAAGCCCAAGAGTTGGAGGTTGCTATGATCTGTGACACCACAGCACTCTACCAAGGGTGACAACTTGAGACTCTGTCTCAAAAAAAAGAAAGAAAAAATTTACAGGACTTAAAAAATAAAGCTCCATTGAATCCAGAGGAAACAGGGATAGGAATGTCAGTTGTGAGCCAGAATACAATGGAATGGCGTCTTTAAACTGATGGAAGTAAAGGTACAACAGGAACAATTAATATTTTTTGTGTATTTATTTATACCAGTGACTTTCAGCCTGTGTACCACATGGCACACTGGTGTGCTATGACAGGATGTTAGGTGAGCCACAAAAATTTTTAAAGATCATTAATTAAATTATTTTTGAAAAACATTCAAAGCATAATAAGTATATTCTTTTTTTACTTTTTCTTTGTTTGAGCAACATAATTTAAGTGTGCCCTGGAAGTTGAACTACAGGTTCAAGTGTACTGTGAGATTAAATGTTGAAAAACACTGAAAACACACACACACACATGCACACAGAGGAAGTTGACCTTGCACAGGTGGGGAGCTGGCTGAGCTGACTCTGCAAAGCTGAAGTCTTTGTGGCAGATGCTGGCAACTGATGCCCAGAGGTAGGCAGATTAGGAAGGAAGATGGATGTACAGGGCCAGGTGACAGAGGAGGCTAAAGCTCACCAGGTCCCCTGAAATCATGTCAGCTCTCGGTGCCTCTGCTCTTGACACTGTAGATGGCCTGCAGAACTCCACAGCCTTTGTGATAGAGCTAAACACGCTCCTGACCCAGCAGTGGAGAAAGCAAGGTGAGGGAGGGTCGTGAAAACATGGAATGGCGTTGAGCCTGGCTGCCCACTCACATCTACCAGGTGACCCAGACGGTACAGGACAAGGCAGGGGGAGCTACAAAACCACCTGCAGCTTCCTTTCCTCCTCAACTCACAGGAGAAATAGCTCCTGTGTCCCGCCCATCAGAAACATGCAAAACTTACCGTAAAGGGAAGTCTGGGAAACACGACCCCGCCTCCACCCTACGTGTGCTATTTCAGTTTATTTTAGCAAAATTTTAATAAAGTGAGCATGGTGAGACAGATGTTCTGAAAACCACCTGGGAAAAGGCAGCATGAATGTGGGGTACACTTAGATCTAGTGCATTGTGGGGTCCATTCCCCAGAAGAGTTTCATCAGTGACGCTTAATGAAGAATATATATGGCCTGGCATGTTGCCTCATGCCTGTAGTCCTAGCACTCTAGGATGCCAAGGCCAACTACTTGAGCTCAGGAGTTCGAAACCAGCTTAAGCAAAAGTGAGACTGTATCCCTAAAAATTACCTGGGCTTTGTGGCAGGCACCTGTAGTCCCTGGAGGCTGAGGCAAGAGGGTTGCTTGAGCTGGAGAGTTTGAGGTTGCTGTGAGCTATGATGCCAGAGCACACTACTGCAGAAAACAAAGGGAGACTCTGTCTAAAAAAAAAAAAGAAAGAAAGAATATATTTTACTGGGTCCCTGCAGAAAACAAATCCTCCCCCCTAGGTGGGATTTTGATGAAATTCTATTTAGGTACACAGGTGAGAGCAGAGTGAAGGTAAGCATGAAGGAAAACTGAGCATTTTCAAGAGGCAACACAGAGGCCTGTGCAGCTCAGAGGAGCCGCAGAGTCCAGGGAGGCAGCTGGTGCCAGAACCTTGATGTCACCTGGAAAGAGAAGACGCGAAATGCCCGACCCAGACTCACTCTGGCCTCTGATCTCCTGCCAAAGCCTCCTGTGGCTCAGAGCTGCAGATGACAGAGAAGTGATACCGAATTCAGCCAAACTTCTTCCTATTTTACCAAAAGAACCTGAAATCATTATGATGATAAATAATCTTGGTGTGGTTTACATTTTTTGTGAAACTTGCTCTTGTTCACAGATGTTGAGACATATTCATCATCATCTTGACAAATACCATTAATTTTCTTTTTTTCCCCCAAATGGAACATTGCCTTATAAATTATTTTCATGGCAAAGAGCAACTTAACTTTCAATAAAAGTAATATATGGAAATCTGCCATGTTCTCACTCTGGTATTCGTAAATTTTCTGCATGTTAGTCAACTTGTCAACTTTCTCAGGTGTTCTGAGTGAGGCTCAGTCACTTATGGTCAGGCACTGGAAATGCAATTCAGCTATTCTAAAGGTGAAAGTATATGATGGGTTAATATGGCATACAAGTAATAACATAAGAAAGCAAGCCTCTCAACGCTAAATGCTCTTAGTACAAAAAGTTGGTAGATTTAAACTTATAAAGTCGATAGCATAATAAAACACTCTCCAAATGCACTCTTGCTCTTAAGAATAAGTTTAAAATAAGTTGATAAGATTTTCAAGCATAAATCTCTGGCTATTTCTTTGAAATGCATTTGAGCCCGACCCACCCTTCCTTCCTTCCTTCCTTCCTTCCTTCCTTCCTTCCTTCCTTCCTTCCTTCCTTCCTTCCTTCTATCCATTTTCAAGCACTTTCATGTACACTCTCATTTAATCCTGAGCAGAGGCATTATCCCCGTAATACAGATGATGAAATTGAGGCCAAGAAAGTTTAATTGACTTGTCCACTTTCTCCAGCTTAGAAAGGTACAAGCCATGAATTGAAAGCAGATCATCTGCTTCCAAACTCTCCCTACTTCAATAAAATACTTCCTAAGATCTTCAAAGGCCATTGACCTGGTCTGCCAACTGGGTGGTCTTTTACGTTTGTTCTATGACTCAACAGTCCTAAAATTTGGTCTTCTGACTTCACACCTATGAATGGGCTGCCTCACTTCTGGATGTGTGTTCATACAGGCTTAAGGAGCAGCCTTTGTTTTGTTTTGTTTAGTTTTAAAAATATTTTAGCAAAGTTAGCTCTGCATTGCTAAGAAATAAAAACAACCAAAAAATTCATCAAAGGTACCTGAAATGTGCACGACAAGCTCCTAAATCAGCTGGAAAGGAGAGTACTGCGGAGTAGAGTGCAAGGTTTCTTCCAAGATGTATTTTTGGGAATATTGACTCTTACTTGTTGCTTTGTCTCCATTCACGAGGGCAGTAATAATAAGTATTATTGGGTCCTACTCCCTGCCAAGTGCTCTTCTCATAGGTTTACCTATTAAACTCACTTAATCTTCATATGGGCACTGTGAGGTAGGTCTCCTTATTATCTTGATTTTACGGATAATGAAAGAGGCAAAGGGCAGTGGAGGAACTTGGCCTGGTCACCCGCTGGCATTGGCAGTGTCGGGTCTGAGGCCAGAGAGAAGACTCCACTGCTGCCCTCCAGCCCAGGCCGCCCTGAGGGCCCACTTGGATGTGCTCCCATTCGTCTCTGACCTTGCAGATCAGGAGTCATCTGTCCCAGGAGAGTCCCCAGTGCAATCCCCACTCGGCAAAGTGGAGCAAACAGCTAATAATTCAATGAATGGATGAGGGAAAGAAGGAAGGAGGAAGGAGGGAGGGAAGGGCGGTGGAAGCATGGAGAGGTGAAAGAATGAACACAAGAACAGGTGTTCAAAGAGGTCCGAAAAAGAAGGGTAGGTGGGGATTGGGAGAAAAGTTGACACGAAGGAGCCTTGAATAATGGCAGAATGTCCACAAACAGAGATAAAGAACAGGGAATTTCTGGTGGGGGGGGGATATATGCGTGTGTGTGTGTGTGTACATATATGTCAAAGAAACAAGAAAGTCTAGAGACACACCCCGAGGAGAGCGAGCTGCCCACATTGGCAGTGGCCTGGTAAAGGGAACTTGGGCTGCGTGAAGGAAACACAGTGAGGTAGGTCTGATCAGGGACGCGGAGTGGAGATTGCTGAGTCCTTCAAATGGCAGGCTGAAGAAATTACTGGCTAAGGAAATGGTAAGCACTGGAGGAGTGCGAAGGGAGAGGGGGAAGAATGACAATCTCAGGACCGTGCATTAGGGAAACAGAAATGGCAGGAACACGCAGGAAACCGGGAGCAGGGGATGCTGAGCTGCAGCCAACGGATCTGTGGGGTCCACACGTGAGTTTCTGGGAGTCTGTGAATCCCTGAAACATAGCAAAGTTTCGTCTTTATCTTTGCATGTTCAAGTTTCTACTGAGACTATTAGAGCGTCTCAATGATTCTCAAATCTGTGCCCCTCTTCCCCCAGATAGGACTGTGTGAAGGCAGGGCTCCAGAAAGAGGCCAGCATCCCACACATCTGGGGATCTTGCCTTACAAACGAAGCCAGGAAACTGTTAAATATGTTCTTCATCCTACCTCGGCAAATATAACCTTATAATGATGGAAATGTTTGATTTGATTAAAAGTTGGCAAAATGTAAAACATGACTAGCTGTAATTACTACAGAGCATGCTTTGAGTGCTGCTGGACCGTTAGGGTTTTGATGAACAACAAAACATCCATGTATATAATGTATACGTTATGGTATGTTTGTTCCAGAACCAATTTTTCTGGCCTTTCTTCTCATAACAAAATCTCACACAATTTTGACAGTAACGCTCTAAAGATTAAAACGATACTGAATAGTATTATTCAGTATATAATGATAGTCAACATTTACTTTGGTCAAAAATGTAAATTAAAGTAAATATAAAGACTCAAATATCAAATGATGTCTTAAATTTATTCATGAAAAGTTTAAAGGCAATTAAATAACAACGAGAAATGACAAAATACCGACAACACCAAATGCTAACAAGGATGTGGAGCAAGAGGAACTCTCATTCACTGCTGGTGGGAAAACAGTTTATCAATTTCTCACAAAACGAAACCCTGCATGTTCTTGCCAACCATATGATCCAGCAATCACATTCCTTTGTATTTACACAAGTGAGCAGACAACTTACGTCCACACATAATATGTATGGCACACAAATGTTTATAGCAACTTCACTCATAATTCCTAAACCCTTGGAAGCTTCCAAGATGTTCTTCAGTAGGTGGATGGATAAGCAAACTGCGGAACATCCATACAAGAGTACGATACAGTAAAAAAGGATGCCAGCTACCAAGTCACAAAAAGATATGGAGGAAACTGAAGTACTTATTGTTACGTGAAAGATGGCAGTCTGAAAATCCACGTGCTGCATGATTCCAACCTTATGACATTCCAGAAAAGGCAAAACAAGGGAGATAATTAAATTAAATTAGTGGTTGGCAGCAATTCATGAGAGAAGGAGGTAGGCATGAGTAAGTATGTTTCAGGGCAGTAAAACTGTTCTGTGTGGCACTGTACTATATATACTGTATAGAACAGTACAAAAGAAATCAGCTATCAAGTCACATTTCTACATTGCTACACCATGCTAGTCATTATACGTATGTCAAAACTCAATTTGAGAAAAATCACACACATACAGAAACCCCACGGGATGTACAACACACAGAGTGGACCCTAATGTAAACTATGGGTTTTAGCTAATAAGAACATATCAATATAGGCTCATCAAGACCAACAAATGTACCACGCTAGCACAAAATGTTAGTAACCTGGGGAGGAGACAACAAGGGGGCTCATGAGAACTTTTTACTGCTTTTTGCTTAAGTTTCTTGTAAGCCGGCTTGGCGCCTATGGCTCAACGGGCTAAGGCGCCAGCCATGTACACCTGAGCTGTCGGGTTCGAATCCAGCCCGGGCCCACCAAACAACAATGACGGCTGCAACCAGAAAAAGGCCGGGCGTTGTGGCGGTCACCTGTAGTCCCAGCTGCTTGGGAGGCGGAGGCAGGAGACTCTCTTGAGCCCAGGAATTGGAGGTTGCTGTGAGCTGTGGATGCCATGGCACTCTATCCAGGGTGACAGCTTGAGGCTCTGTCTAAGAAAAAAAAAAAAAAAACTTTCTTGTAAGCCAAAATTTACTTCCCAAAATGCTGTCAATTAAGAAAATTAAAAGGCAAAATATCAATTATAATTAATGAATATAAAAACTTACAATTATTTAAATAGAC
>CAUYON010127989.1:0-22239 GCA_963573935.1 Arctocebus calabarensis | reverse complement strand
CCAATGTTTTCTTCGTTTTCTAGAAAGAGGTCCGAAGCAAAGAGGAACTAGCATTTCTGTCCTAGAATGCAGGGATTCAGGATCTTAACCTATGATCATCTCAACCTCTTGGACTTACGTCCCCTGGAACAAAACTGTCCCGCCCTCCAGCAGACCCACGGAAGCAACAGAAGGGCAGAAGAAAGAGACTGTGGCCCAGACGGGTCAGAAAAGGGACTCAAGAGATAGTCAGAAGTCCCAGCTCCACAAGGCTATTGGCCAATCCCCACTGACAGGATGTTGTTCTGGGTTTTATATGATCACTTTGAACATGAGCCTAGGGCTCGTGTGGCTTTGTCTGAGTAAATATTGTATCTTTTTCTGTCTTGAGGTGGCTGTGCATACTCAGAAGACCCTGGAAACCGTGAGCCCAGAGTGGCTGGCCACCCCAGGTGAGAACTACTCTGAATCTTGGGTTCCACTGAAGTAAAGGGTGGTTCACCCTTGTGTGTGTGTGTGTGTGAATATAACTGGTTAGCACTGTTGGAAAGGTCCCTCGGAGGAGCTTTGCTTGCCCTGCAGCAGAACCCCACTCCCCCTCTCCCACACCACATCCTGCCCCTGCGCTTCCTCCCCTCCACTCCCAGCCCGGGAAGCCAAGATGGAAAGTCTCTCACGACCCTGTGGCTTGGCCGGGAAGAAGCCTGAACTTGATACGGCTAGCTGGCTTTCTCCGGGCCTGGTAAGACCATTTATCCCTGAGTCTGTGCTTCTTTGCTTACCTATTTTTAGACGCGTGCTGCAAACCTGTCTCAGGGCTCAGATGTAAGTCTCCTTGTGAGGCTAGCCCAGGACAGGGTTGAGGCCGCAGGGCTGCTGGGACGGCTGCACACCTGAGAAGCGGTTACGTGTGGTTTGCTTGAAAGGTAAAAGGAAGGGAAATAAACAGACTGCTGTAATTCCCTCTTGCATTCCCCCTACCCGACTCCCGAGCACAAAGGTCTGAGTTTTCCCTGATGCCTTAGGAATAAGCCACGGAGGGTGGCTGAGGACATGGGACATGGGAATCTGGGCACACAGACGAATAGCACGACAGGAATGTCACATTTGGTATCCAGGACCTGCAACAGAGGATCACAGAGCACTCAGGCCGTGCCCAAGCAAGGGAGCTGCTCCTCCAGCCTGTCCCCCCACCTGATGTCCCCAAGATGCAGCCACACCCTCCCCAGCCACTGTGACCTCTTGCTCACTCCGCTCCAGAGCTTTGCGCCTGTCACTTACCTGCTCTGTGTCCTTTAAGACCTAGGTCAGATGCCACTATATTACCTTGAAATGACTGATACGTGGCTGTCACCTTACCAGACTGCAAAAAGTTGAGGAACAAGGACCATGTCTCATTCATCTTGACACTGCAGGTACATGAGCGAGTTCGTGGATGAGGTGGGTGCAGGGACGTCACAGGGATCTGTGGGAGGCAATGAGGCTGGAGGTGGGGTTTGGGGTCAGCTTATAAAGTGTCACAGGTCATTCCCCCCAACAAGTGTTCAGTGAGAGATGAATGAAGGTGGCTTAGAATAAAAAGATGCTGTCACTTAGGATTAAGAACCAGTAAATGGCCATGACGACAAAAAATAAAACTAGCCAACTTCATGCTCCTTGTTTTATGTATGCTTATGAAGCATGTTAGTTTCAGTAAGGCTTTATGAATTGACACTGTTTATCAATTCAAGAGACAGCAGACCCCGTGTTATGAACGAGATAGGTTCTGTAGGTTTGTTCTTAAATTGGATTTGTATGTAAGTTGGAACACATGTATTTACCTATTACCTGTAACAGCCCCTGTTCGTAACTGTGAGTCATACACCAGTCGGATGTTTGTAACTCGGAGACTACCTGTATTTGAACCTGCGTTGGTTGGGCCAAATGTACTATTACCAAATTAAAACGTGATTGTAAAATACTGTGAAATATTTTTCTACCTTGTCACCCTATTTGGGAAGAATATCATTTCTAAAATAATCAGACTTGACAACAGAAATTTAAAAAAACAGAACAGAATTTGTAGGCTGCCAGTAGCCTTAGCACGGGGCAAAACCATCACCGGTCACTCAAAAATGGTATTTTGGCGAGGTTCCTGGGCAGGTCTATGTGGCTCGCCAGAGCTTACACACACTCACTCCTGGACAGGGTTGGACGGATGTGGACACAGGGTTGGAGGAGGAAGGGCAGCATGGGAGAGCTAGTGGAGGGGAAGCGGTGGGCAGGGTTGTGTCCTCTCTGAGATGGGCTTTCTGGTCTGTCCTTTAACTGCCCTGGCTCACCCCTGCCCCAGCAGTGGGCACTTGCTACAAAAACTTGCTCCAGTTCCTACCCTCCAATTTGAAACTTCTCTGTTGCCAGAACCTTCTCTGGTCTTTCCCTTTCTTTGCAGCCCAGTGCTGAGTTCCCCCTCTCTGTCTGGCCTTTGGGGGTCAGAGCCCTGCCGCCCAACCCCTCCTTTTGGAATCAACACACTCCTAAGTCCTACTTTTCTGATTTCTTGTTCGACTCCCCACACCGCATCCCACAGGAAAGTCAGGTGCTCAGCCCCAGGAGTCTCCCATCTGTGACTTTCGTGCCCTGGTCTCACTTCACTAAGAAGGGAATCAGATGGTCTAAGGGTGTAATTGCAGGGCTAACCCCCAAAGACATGGTATTAGAGACCAAATTAAAGGTCATGAGTCAAGTTCAGATGTCAGGTGACTGGGGAAGTTCAGCATAGAGGGGCCCAAAACAGCCCAGGATGGAGAGCACAGCAAAGATAAACCTGTCCAGAACTGGCATGAGAAATGGTGGCCAGGACTGAGACCAGGCCCTCTGATAGATGTGGGATGCCTTACTGCTTGCCCAAGTAAGGCCCTGCTGGGGTTCTGAATATCTAGCTTGGCTAAAGGGGGTCCATAGTTATGATGCCCCCCCAAAGGAGTTGTGTTCTACAGAGTTCTGGGAAGATCACTAGACCCATGGTTTATAACCCAAGGGTATAACCAGAATTATCTCAGGAGTTTCTTTAAAATCAAAGTGCCAGGATCTCACTCTGGACCTTCCAAGTCAGAATCTCATGAATTTGGGGTGGGGTGGGAAGGCATATATGACTTTAGAAAACTGCCTGGGTAATTCAGATACAAATAACCTGGCACACCCTGTCCCATGGTGGGCACCATTTTAGTTATGTAATTAGTTGTGAGTCTAGAGACTAAGTCTTTCCACTTCGTACTTAGTATAATTCCTCATACAAAATGGGCCCAAAATAAACATTTGTCTATGGAATGAATGAATGAATGAATGAACACTTCTGGTACATGGAAGAATTGCAGACTACGTTAACAAATACAATACAGGGAAAGAACAGACTTTCCCATAATGGATTTAACTCTAGTTGTAAGCAAGCTTTCTAGTTACCCATTCATAACAGCAGTTAAATACAACACTTATGTGTATTTTACTGGTTGGTGGGGCTCAACAATCTATGGAATGACTGAATGAAACAAGGATTTGTATTAACATCGTAGATGAAGAGTACAAAATAAAAGAAGGCACTTCACCACTCACAATTAATTATATAATCTGAGGCTTAATTCTGGCTTCGGGAACAATAAGAACCATAATTACATGTCCAAAGCCCCAAATGGAATCCCACAAGTGTTTGACAAGCAGAACATAAGGATGATGGAGTGGTTTACCCATGAGCTTGCCCACAGGGCAACCCTGGTGAGTCACGATTTCAGGTCCTGGTAGGATTTTTCATTATCCTCCATTCTTCTACAGTGACTATATTGAGCTCTGGGCCACTTGATGGATGTGAATCGGTTTGTGAATTCAGGCTGGCCTGCTGTCTTCAGGATCTGATCTGGATATAGAATAGCCATGCAAATTAGCACGGGCCTCCGGCCAGACAAAATTAATCCAGGCCTAAAAGCAATCAAGTAAAAGGTGTCAAAGGGCAAAAGAAGAGGAAAATACAAGTGGGCACAGTGATACTCTCTTTTTCGGGTTTCTCAAACTCCCTGCCTTGCGATTTTTTTGTTCTTCTGTTATAAGAAAACTCACACAGGTAGGAGGGGCTGGTGGAAGTCTTTAGAAGTATTTATGAGATTAAAAATAAAAAGATCACATTGGAAGTTGAATTGCGAGATTCAGAGAGGACTTTCCTGGCATCAGATTTAAAGTGGGTCTCCGTGACAGCACCATGGAGTCTCAGCACCCTCGGGTACCTGGCAGTACTTTTCATGGTGGGTTGTTTTATTTATTCTATTTTATAGTCTTTGTCCGTCCCATTGGACCATACCTTTCTCAAGGCTAAGGATCACATCTGTCCTTCCTTCTGATTTTTAATATGTGGCACACACATTCAATTAATGTTCGTTAAACAAACGAATGGATATTACATGATGCTCTTGCAGCAGCCTTCCTATAGTGAGAGCAGGTCGCCTGGTTGGCCGTATTTCTCAGCACACCATTTGCAGCGTGCCTGGCCTGCACAGAACTCCATTCTGGCCTTGCCACCTTCAAGTCTCCTGCTCTGCTCAGGATGCCTTGAACATTCATTCAGCTTTCTTCTACTGACCATGGCAAGCTGCCTGGTCAGCTCCACCTTGAGAAGTGGAGATAAAATGTGGGGCACAGGTAAACCTAAGAAGAAAAGGCAGGGGCTGGGTCTCAGTGCACTGGATTCAGAGAGCAGATCGTCATGGGAGGACCAGGAACTGTCTCAGGCCAGAGAGACAACAGCCAAGGTAATGTGACAGGTAAGGAGTCAGACAAAGGCCAAGGTCACAGAGATGTGACTTGGGCACTCAGGGTACCATTTACACGCTTTCTGTATGAACAGTAGCCACTCATAGTAATAGCAATCATAACAAATATTTATTGAACCCTTGTTATCTGCACTCTGCAGAATATTCTCCTTATGGGAGTAATTGATCTTTGCCAGGGATTGGTAATTGTTAGGGGTCACAGGTCAAAGAGGAGAGACATTGATGTTCCATATGGTATCATCACTGGAGAACCAGGAATGCCCAAATCCTGTTTTTCCAGTCCTCCTCCCATGACGTTTGATGGTGTGTAACAACACACACAGAGGAATGTGTATCATAACACACAACGAATAATTGCAGAAAGGCAATCAAATTGCCACTGTATTGTTATCTCTCAATTGTCCCCAACAGATGCTCACTGGGTAAGCTGGATTGGAGCCTGTGTTTTAGATGTAAGGCCAATCAGACCTGCTAATCCACCACCAATACCTCCCTACAAAAATAAATAAATAAATAAATAAAATAAAAATCAGAGGCCTAAACTAAGAAGGCCTTCAGACAAAGAGAGAACAGGAAGGCAAGCTTGCTCAGTAGAACACATCCTGAACTGACTGTTGAAACCAGCAGTATTCTGGATGGGGCAGTTCAGAGAGAAACACCCCGTGTAATGTCACGTGGTATGCAGCGATCCTGCCCAGCCATCAACCAAGGTCAAAGGGTGGCCTCTGAGTCTGACCATTCTCATAGCAGCTCTTCCTTGGAGAAGTCTATCTTATATGAATGAGCAAAGCCAGGAGGCACGTGAACAGGCAAAAGCATGTCCCAGAAGACTTGGGAGTGAAACCATCCCTCCCCTGCAGTGCAGTAATAATAACAATGATCATAAATACGGAGTGGACATAAAGCTCACGTCAATTTACTATGTTAAACTATTTAAATTGTACACGAACTGTATGTCCACCCTGTGTTTCAATATTTTCATTTCCAAAGTGCATTTAAATGTACAAGCAATCCCCGAGTTACAAACATCTGGCTGATGTACGTCTCATACTTGTAAATGGAGGCTACTATAGGTACCTGTTACAAATTACAAACAAATTCAACTTAAGAACAAACCTATCTCATTTGTAACCCAGGGACTGCCTGTACTGTTGAATCTTTATAACAATCATGTTGGAGAGCTATTATTAGTCTTGGAGTTACCACTATGGATAAGTGACTTACCCAAGACCACAAATCTAGCAAGTAGAAGAGACGCATTGAATATAAAGAGATTATAAAGCCCATCAACTTGGTGCCCACCATATAGGTAACTAAGTGTATCTAGCAGGGAAAAGTGAATTGGCCTTGAGGGCTGATGTCAGCACTCTGCCAACATCTTACTTTGCCAAGGAGAGATGATTCTCCTTCCACCACTGGTCCTGTTAGGCATCCTCCTCTGGAAGCTCTCTTTTCTATGCTGACTTCTATTAACACAAAATTCTTTACCTGACTGTGCCTTTCCAATTTACTATTGTATGTAATTTTACAATTTTCCAACCCTTCATTAATTCTCAAACACAGAGTCACTAGTCTAGGATTTATGGCAATAGGCACCATCTAAGAATATTGGCAACTAACTGTAAATAAAACAACCTGGTTTAGGAATCGGAATGAACAGATTAATGAAATAGACCTAAAAATATGATTATTTGCAATGAAGATAATTGATAGGAAGGATGGATTATTTAATAAACAAAGATGAAATAACATATAAGCTAGAAAGAAACCCAGTTGGATATTCACCTGACTTCTTATTATCAACATAAAGATGCAGCAAACAAATCCATAATGGTACTGGATTGAAAACACAGAGGAATATTTTTAAACTTGTAATAAAGAATGGTTTTCTCACCCCAAGATTACATGGATACATCCCATAATTTAAAATTTCACATAGCAAAAAAAAAAAAAATCACCAATACCATTTAAAGAGAAAGGAAGAGCTGGGAAAAATATTATTTGCAACTGACATGAAGGGCCAAGTGCTAATGTCTTTACTATACACAGAGCTCCTACAAATCAATAAAAAGAAACAAATACCCCAATAAAAATGAGAAGAGGCTATAGGCTGCTAACAAAAGAGGAAATATCAAACATATAAAAGGTATTCACCTCAATAATAAGCATAGTTGCACAAATAAAACAGCAGTTGAAGAGTATATATGTGTTTGCCTATCAAAAACAAAAAATACTACGTAGTTGCTGTATAATGCAACTTTATGCAGTTTTTATAAACGAGCATTCTCATGAATTAATAAGAGTTGGAAAATACATTGGCATAACTCTTCTGGAGGGAAGTTCAGAAATACCTACCACAGTTTAAAATATGCACACTTACACTTAGCCTAGGATTTCTCATTGAAAGAATTTATTTATTTGGGCTGGGTGTGGTGCCTGTAATCCTAGCACTCTGGGAGGCCAAGCTGGGTGGATTGCCTGAGCTCATAAGTTGGAGATCAGCCTGAGCCAGGGTGAGACCCTCCACTCTAAAAATAGCTGGGCATTGTGACGGGTGCCTATAGTTCCAGCTACTTGGGAGGCTGAGACAAGAGAATCACTTAAGTTCAAGAGTTTGAGGTTGCTGTGAGCTGTGATGCCAAGGCACGCTATCGAGGGCAGCAAAGTGAAACTCTGTCTCAAAAAAAAAAAAAGCATTTATTCATTTTCATTGTGGTAAAATATACATACTATAAAATTTGACATTTTAAACAATCTTTACAGGTAAAATATAGAACGAGTTTTTTCCCAGTTTTTAATTTCTTTACAAAATATTTTTTACCAATCTATATACATATATACAATTATATATACATATGTACAATTATACATATATACAATTATATCTCAGACATAAATACTTTTAATAAGTTAATACAGCTTGAATTTCACTTGCTCAAGATATGAGACAGGTAACTTTTTAATCTTTTTTTTTTTTTTGTGGAGACAGAGTCTCACTCTATTGCACTCGGTGGAGTGCTGTGGAGTCACAGCTCACAGCAACCTCCAGCTCTTGGGCTCAAGGGATTCTCTTGCCTCAGCCTCCCAAGTAGCTGGGACTACAGGCGCCGTCACAGCGCCTGGCTAATTTTTGATGCAGTTCGGCCGGGGCTGGGCTTGAACCCGCAGCCCTCGGTATATGGGGTCGGCGCCCTACTCGCTGAGCCACAGGCGCTGCCCTTTTTAATCATTTTTAAGTGTCCAGTTCCGTGGCATTAAGTATATGCACATTGTTGTGCAACCATCACCACTTTCCGTCTCTAGGACTTTTTTTTATCTTCCCCCAAATGAAACTCTGCACTTATTAAAGTAAACAGTACCTCCTCAGTCCTCCCTCCCCCAGTCCCTGGCAACCACCTTCGCACTTTCTGTCTCTATGAATTTGCCTGCTCAAAGGATTTAAGAAGATAATTGTACAAAAGCAAAATCTATGTGTACAGAAGACGTACTCATTCATTAAAAAACATAATTTCCCAAGCGCCTACTGTGTGCCAGAGAATAAACCCAAGACCATGGGGTAACTTCTCTTCTGCATGAACCTGGATGTGAGGGAAGGAGGCAGACTGTGCACAAGCATGGCAGCGATTAAGCATAAGGTTGGGATAAGTACTATGAAGAAAACAAACAGACCAATGTGACGGTGATTACAGGGGTTTCTTGAGGTCTCTCAAGTACTGTTTATAACTGCAACCCAATGAGAAAAAGCTAAATGCCTGAGCAACATCTCTGCTCTTCATGGAGTCCACCTGGCCGGATGTCAGCACGTGACAGTTGGTCGCAGAGAGTCAGAACCTTTCTCAGAACTCCACGAATTCAGGGTGCCTTCCGTACAGTACTTCCTCAGAGAGACCGTTTCCAACATTTGGGGGTAGAAAATAATCCAGCTGGGGTACACGCCAGTGCTTCCCTCTTCTGAGAAGGAATGTGTAGATGACAGTTTCCAGGGTTTGATGTTCAACCCTCCTAAAACTGTAAAATTGCAGCGAGATCAAGAGGCTGATTTAAATCTTCTTTTTGTGGTTTTGCTTGTGTTCTGGCAGGCCTAGAAACGCTGGAAAAAAATTACAGTGTGTGCATGGGAAACATATTCTTTCCTCCTGCTTAACTAACTGACATTGGAGAGCAGGAGCAAGGTGTGATGGCATTGCTTGTGATATAGCTGGAATACATGGAACAATTTAAATAGCGTCGGGGCCTGGCCTACCCTGAGCCCGGGCAGGAAATTCAAGGGTAATCTAACACTTCGCTGTTAAGTAATGCCGTTGGAATAAAAGCATGTTCAGGATGACTTTTGGCTTTCACTTGGAATTTCTGTTTCATTTGCTTCCAAAAAGAACTCTTTTTTTCCTCCCTAAAGTTCTTAACTTGTATTTCAAAGGTCCTTGTAACTGTACAAATATGATATATACTAACTGGCCTGGCATAAAAGCTGTAGGTTGTAGAATATGCCAAAAAACAAATTTAGGATCTCAGTTTTAGTGATGGGGATCTAACACAGCCGCTTTGTATAATGCAAAGAGCAAGTCACAGGTTAGAGACCTCACTCTACTACTTAACAAGCTATGTGACCTTGCATGGGGTTATTTCACCCCTGAGCCTGTAAAGGGAAATAAGAATAGTTTCTACTCAAGAGAGTGTGTATGAGGATAGAATGCAAGAATATGGAAGGCCATTACACAGTAGGGCTTTTCCTCTTCTTTTCTGGGCTTTATAACTGAGTCTGGAATTACTGACTCAGAGGAGAAAAGGACTAGAATGGAAGGCCAAAATTTAGTTTTACCCAAATAACCTGAACATGGTCTGACGGATTCCTCCTTTTGTTTGTAACCCAGGTTCCTTTTCGTGTTGCCAGAAAAGCTGAGTTTTCACCATGAATTGCATTAACCATCTTTAGTTTCAAAATGATTTATACCTAACTGGAGCATCATCTCCGGAGGTGGTGTAGGAGACTCGAACTCATGGGACAATCTGAAGATGTTTAGCTAAGAGAAGACTCTGTGGGGACCTGAACGCTGTCTCCAAATATATGAAGGGTGATAGTATGTGGAAAAGAAATTAGATCTGTTCTGCCTGACTCCGTAAGTGGAGACACATTCCAGGTTTATACATAGAAAAACTTTATTAATAAAAAAGAAGATTGTCAAAGAGAAATGCTATCTTCTGAGGCAGGGAAGTTCTCATCCTTGGAGGGAGTCCATGGGAGGAAGCTATTCAGTCCCTGCCAGCCTAATAGGGAATTGTGTACCTGAAAAGGGCTGGAGGAGGTGACCTCGAGGGTTCTTTTCCAGGTCAGGGTAGCTGCAATTCAGATGGCTACATAAACGCATCGTTTTTACAGCAAGAACTCAAGGAAAAACAGCCATGGCAAGCTGTAAGGCACATACAGGAGCACACAGGTTGTGCTGACGTATGAACTTTAACCCTCCACAACAAAAGAATGCCATGCCACACTGAGAAGAAAAAAAAAAAAAAGACCTCTCCCTGCTAGAAATGAAAACATTCATACTTCAGTGTATCATGTTTTATAGGTTAAGGCAGACACAGAGGCCAAACGAAACTGACCCAAGATCCCAAGATCGTAGGCATTAAGTTACATTTTCATTTTACCTTATCCCCCTTGTGATTTTGACCTTAGTAATTAAAAATGAGCCTGGACCTTTGACCCGTCCAATTTTTTTTTTTTTCTATTCACCTGTAAGCCTCTGCTGATTGTTTCAGAGTCTTGGTCAACTGCTTTTAACAGCTACACATTAAAGTCAGGGAGAGCATAAACAGGAAGCTGGTGTTTAGGTGGGAGTTCCTAGGAATTTTATACCACTGACCACAGAGGCCAAGAGAGAAAGGAAATAGGAAAAACAGTGTAAATACCTGGGTGACTAATGACTTTGCGCAGCTCAGCTGGCTTTTCTGAACATTTCCCGGGAAGGTTCTTCCAGGGGAAACACCCTTAACATTTTTCAGGACTCTGCAAGGCAGCGAAGGGCCAGATAGGGGTTCACTCCATGCAGCTGGTGGCTTGGTTCCGTTCACCCTGTCTACCAGGCAGGAAAGTCTTTCTGCCAATTCAGCCACATGAATCTCCAAGCGATTGCCCATTTGCATGCGTGGTGCAGACATTTCCCCAAGCTCCGGGGTTCCCAGGCCTCCGATTGTAAAGGATTGTAAGGCCACTCCTTCCCTTGTTCACAAGGACAGCGCCTAAGAGGATTTAGAATCAAGTGGGCACATTTGCTCTGCCTTGTTCTGAAGAGGCAGCTGGAGCGCGGCCGGCCTGGCGCAGCCCACCGAGGGTCCCGGGGGACGGCATTGTCCTCCGAGGGGCCGCCACGGGGGCTCCATTGTGCGCGGGGCAGGCCTTTCTCTCCTGCCCTCTGTCTCCCCCAGGCCTCCACCCGGGCTCCCCGACTGCCGCATTTCCAATGCAGAGCGGCGGCGAGGCTCCGGGCTGGCCATCTGCACGCGGAGATTGACAGCAGCCCCGGAAGGTCAGCGCCTCAACGATTTCTGTCTGAACAGCAGGCCACCCAGGCCTCGCCAGCAAAACAGGACATCTGCTCCCCTTCATTTAGAACACTGGTTCTAATTTCACCCGAGCCCCTAGTCCAACGCCCACCTCGGGCTCAGGGGAGGGGACTGGAGGGGACGGGATGGAGGGATGGTCGGGGGTGGGGGGCGCCCCCACCGCCCCTGGTCTGCTGAGAGCAGCTGAGTCCAGCCCGGGAGGGGCGGGGTGGGGTGTGAGCCCGGCCTCTCTTGTGACCCAGGTGACGTCGTGCGGGGGAGGGGCGGGGGCGAGCCGGGAACCACGGCCCCTCCCCTCTGGGCGGACAGATGTGGGGCTCACTCTACACCCCCTCTGCCGGGAAGAGCAAATGAATGGGCCGGAGAGAGCTCTGACCATCAGGGCCAGCCACGGGACTCTTCGTGCAGGTCTCTGGCCTGGGACCAAACCCTGCCTGGACGGCTAACATTAAAATCCTTCCTGCCTTTGCCGCTTCGTATTTGAGCAAAAGGATAAAGGAATTCACTGCACTTCTGTTGCGTTTCCACCACCAGATCCTAACCTCCTTGAAAACACACTGCTTCTTATTCACCACCTGTCTCCAGGACCTAACATCACATCCATCGCTGTTTGGAAAACGAATTAACGTGGGAGGGGGCGGGGCGTCGTTGGGTTGCTGAGAATTACCCTGAGCCTGCAGCCAGGCCTCCGTTAATCACCTTGCTCCCTCTTTCCCCCTCCCCTCCTTAACTCCTTTGCTTCTTTTCTCTAACATTTCATGGAGTGTCGCTATATGCCGGGTATCAGGCAGTGGACTGTTAAATATGAAATCGCACACAGCCCGCAGGATACTGACCCTTCACTTTGTGGGGGGCACTGTGTGACAGCTCCCCCGGGCTCCAGGTGGTAAGTGCCATGGATGACAGGAGGGTCCTGAGCGGAGGCTGGAAGGGTGAGTGGGAGTGACCTCAGCCCACACGGGCCCTTCTGCACGGGGACCCCCCCCCAACCTCTCATCCCTCTAGCCCAAGCTGAAATGTCACTTCCCTGGTGCTCAGACACGATAAGGACCTCTTGCTAAGTGATGCTGTTGGCCTTTCGTGTTTCTCTTTTGCAATATTCATCACATGGACAATTGAGCAAAGTTCTTTATCCCCACATTTTTTGAGACAGAAACCAGCTGTTCTAGTTGTAGATGGCACCTCCACGTCCAGCACAGCGCCTGGCCCTTCGTGTTCGCTAAATTCTTGTAGAGCCCATCCGCAACCTGACTTCGCTTACGTTAACGAGAAACTCACACCTACGTAAGTACATTTTTTGTTTGGAATGTGAGGCCACGACAGTGATTACTCCATGGGGGGTACCCGTGGGAACTACCCGCGATGACGTGGATGTGGTTTAAAATGTATGATTTTGTGATAGTTCTGCAGCTTGGTGATTTTGAAACTGTTCTGTGGAATGAGTGTGGGGTAGGTGTTCCTCATAAAGATATACCCAGACAAATGGGATTCTTAACCATAGGATTTCACCTAAAATGCGCCATGTCCTAACACAGTTGTGTTCAAGGAGCGTCTAGCAACATTTGCAAGTGGGGGGTATGGAGGGAGCTGAATGGTAACTTTCCTGTACTGTTTCTCCTCTCGTCTCCTAGGTCAGGTTGAAGCTCCAGGCTAGGGGGAGAAAGGAGCTGGAACGCTGAATGAGATAAATTTGCCAGAGTGAAGTTTAGTTTCTTTTTGGTTTCTTCATTAGACTCTGTGACAACTTTGTCCCTTATGTTTTGAGTAAGAAGAGAAACAAAGATGTAGATTAGAGAGGTGTAGGTGACACTGTACTATAGTGATGCCCGGGTTTTAATCCATTTCTAGTACTTTCCAGCTGCATGATTTTGGAGGAGTTTCTTAGGTTTTCTGTGCCTCCTGTATATTATTTATAAATAGAGAGAATGGTTTCTAATTTATGATGTTGTTAAGATGATTAAAGCTCTTGTACCTATTCAGAATTCTCATGACATGTTTTATTTAAATGCTAATGAGTAATTAATACATTAAGTGCCATATACGTTGTATGTAACTCAACGCTAGTTTTGAGCCCCGGGCCTCGTGAAGCATGTCTAACTCACACATCTCTCTACCTTGGATATCTTGGGAGCCACATGGGCTCCAAAGGGAAAAAGTAATTGTTTTCTAGTGTGAAGGTCAATGTGTTGAAAGTGAAATATCCAATCTCTAATAGGTTTATTTAACTAATTAAGTCAGTATCAATGGAGAAGGACCACCAAGAACAGTGATCTGAGAGGCTAGCTTTTCTCTTCTTGCTAACTTGGAGCCTGAGTGAAGTCTTCTACGCCTTGTCCAGTCATAGTCAGAAAGGATTCCAAGCCTTCCTTAGAATCTGCTGAGCTCTTTCTCAAAGAAAGTTTAAGTTGTGATTTCATTACCCTTTATTCTGAGAGAGGAGTGGAGATTCAAAACATACTGCCTGCAAGCAGTTTTGTGTTTTTTTTTTATAAAAATGCCTTTACACCTTCATATTATCTTGCCACATTTATTACTTTTAATTATTTTATTTGTATTTTTATCCTTTTGCACTGTAAAAATGGGGAGCTGTGAGTTTAAAAACTCACATCTAAGGAATGTGGTTCCATTGATTAAGCATCAGTAGATATATATATATATAGCTTAGTGGAAGTGTAACACACCATCCCATTGTTATACAATCAGTTTCCCAAGGACTGGTTTAGTAGCCAGTGACATGTTTCTGAGCCAGAGGACTATATTATTTTGAACAATTTGAAATAAAAGATAATGAAAAAGTAAATGAGATCGTGCCATGTTTGTTATAGCTCTTAATTTGACCATAAAAGAATTATGCACCCTGCATAATTATGCACCCGGTATACAGCTGGATGCAGTGGCTCACGCCTGTAATCCCAGCACTTGGGAGGCTAAGGGGGATGGATTGCCTGAGCTCACAGGTTCAAGATCAGCCTGAGCCAGAGTGAGACCCTGTCTCTAAAAAATAGCCAGGCGTTGGGGCACCTATAGACCCAGCTACTTGGGAAGCTGAGGCAAGAGGATCACTTGAACCCAAGACTGTGAGCTAAGATGCTATGGCACTTAGCTCACTTTGGTGAGCAAACGAGACTCTATCTCCAAAAAAGAAAAAAAAAAAAGAATTAATACTGGATTCTTAGACAAGAAAATTTTTCAGGAGCTTTATGTGTGAAATTTCACATTGTTTTAAAACTGTACTTAAATCACCAGCCTAAAAGTCAAAAGTACTCTGAAAAATCAGTGTAGAAATGGGTTCTTACCCTTCTATACAAAATGAGCTGTTTTATTCCTTCAACTCTTTATTTTCTGTGTAGGGCATTAACTTGGGAAGAGTTTTTTCCAGAATAGATGTTAAGGAGTAAATCCGTTTTCAGATGTGATCTCTGATGTATCAGATCTGACAATTAAGTTTGTGAACTCGCCCTGACAAAGTGCTACATACCCCATTGCTGAATATCACCACGCTCCCCTTTGAACCACTACCTCTGGGAAGCTGTGCACCAACACCTGTGCCCAGTCCACCCTTCAAAGCAAATCTGGAACTTCCTGGAATGGCCATCAGAGCTGTTGTCATAAGGCCAGCACACACAAAAACCCCACAACGATGATAATGAGTACCACTCAGCAAGACACTCCACGTGTTGATGTGAACACAGCTGTGAGACACTGGTCTACCAAGGTTGGGAAACTTTGCGAAGTTGTTAGTGCAGTGCTGCCAAAGTAAGTGCACAGAGGCAAGTTCATGAATTTATAGTTTTTGGCCGGGGCTGGGTTTGAACCTGCCACCTCCAGCATATAAATTCATGGATTTTAATTGTCAGACCTTCATATGATGAGAGCTCTGATGGTCATTCCAGAAAAAGAGCTCCAAAATTGCTTTGAAGAGTGGACTGGGCACTGGCATTAGTGCATAGATTCCCAAGGGGAGTACTTTGAAGGTGACTGCAGCGATATTCAGCAATAAAGTATCCACTTTTCCTAGGATGAATTCATGAACTTAATTGTCATACCTAGCAATCATGAAAGCTTTCTGCTTTGACACAGGAAGCAAAGAACATGTTGGCTCTTACATGGACAGACGTTACCTCTTACAGGGGCTCACTACGTATGGATCAGCAGTTTGCTAAAGATCAAAATATTCAAAGAAGATGCTTTCACAGCAACAAACAGTTTTATATCTGGAATGTGCATCAGACATCTCATGGCTATTACCTCTGTTTGTCCCTTATTCCAGGCACAGATGCAGGATACCCCCAGAAGCCCCCCACCTCTACTGGAGTTCCAGGGTCTGCCTTGGAGTTTCTCTGGGCCATGGAGGCCCATGTGTTGCCCAACCCAGACTGATAGAGGATGAAAGTGCTAATGGATAAATGCTTTCCTCTCTTCCCCCAGACGAATAATCCTGAAACATCTTTCATGCTACTCCTCAGGCAGTCTGGAAGGAGCCAGAAACCATTTGCCAGGAGCCGTGGCCAACTTCCTAACTCATCCTTGGGTTGGTTTTTTATTCCTCTGTGTTTTGTTCTTCTCATCTCTCACTCCTACTTGTTGGATCACATGTCCCAGTAAATATTTACACTTGAGCCTTTATCTCAGATTCTGCCATGTGGGGGAGGCAGGCTAAGTCCAAGTCCTTTTAATTTTTCTTTCTTTCTTTTTTTTTTTAACCAAATGGACCTATAGTATCATGTACTATACTTACATCTTACATCTTATCATGTACACCCCTCATCTCAGTGACTTTTCTAGATGCAAAAAATTTCAGCCCTTTTTTCACTGTGTACATCTCCATCCAGGTACATGCTTGAAACAGGTTATGGAGTTACTGTCTCCTTGCTTTGAACATGGCGGATCTCAGTAGGAATGGTAAGTTATGATATCTTTGCTTTTGGCACAGCGGGACCCAGAATGGAGTTTGTAGTCCAGATCTGCTGGCAGGCTCTCTGGCCTCATGCTTTTGTCTACTAACTTTAACTTGGCTTGCTTTTATTGTGCTAAGCCATATTTTTAACTTCTTCCGTGGATTTTTAATTTGTTCATTTTATCATGCTCTATTTATGGATTTGTGAGTTATTTATTAATAAGTAAGGATTGGTGTGAGTAGGCCTTTGAAAAAAATCGTGTACCCATGATATCCCAAAGTCACATCTAATACTCTTACCACATGACAAAGCTTTTAAAGATGATTAGAAAATTGTGGGTTTTTAAAATAATTGTACAAAAACATTCCTATCTTCATTTGGAGACCATTTATTGAATTTGCTTAATCACTAAACAAGCCTGAATTCACATCTGCCTGTAAATTTTTCTTGGCATTACAGAGGGTAAGTGAGAGATGGGGAGGATAAAAACTATAACAACAACAAAAAAGTCTGCCATAAATCCACAGTTTGATTATGAATTGATTATCTTTTTGGCTTTCTTTTTTATCTGAAATACAAAAAGATTGCTATTCAATGCTTATGTGTCATCATAAATTTTCAAATAATTATGAAATTTTTTAAAAGATTGGTTTTGGTTTGTATCACTATGGGCTATGTTATCAGGAATTGGCATCTGAGGAGAACAGGTGAAATTTTAAAGGATAATCATGGAAGCAATCAAATTGTAAATAAAACCAGCACATTGCATCCCATGATTGTATTATTGTACACAGCTATGATTTAATAAAAAAAGAGAAAAGTTTTGTTCAAGGTGTAGTTCAGTGGTCATAATTGTCTTTTTACATCCTCTTAGAGGAAATGTTTTCAGCTTTTTAACATTGAGTTAGATGTTGGCAGCGGGCTCATCATATATATTTTTTTCTATGTTTGAAGTACATTTCTTCTAGACACATTTGTTCAGAATGTTTATTCTATAAGAATGTTGAGTTTTGTCAAGTGTTTTTCTACACCTATTGAGATGATCATATAATTTTCATCTTTAATTTTGTTAACGTGGAGTATCACATTCATTATTTTGTTATATTGGAATAGCTTTACCTCCCAGGGGTAAATCCCACTTGATCGTATATATGATCCTTTTGATGTGCTGTTAATAGAAGATAAGCCAAAATAATACACAAGGAATCCGAATTTGATTTGCATAGATCACAAAATAGATAACAAAGTTTGATTAAACTGGTAACTAACTTAACCAGCAGGTGAAGCTGAGGGAGCTGGTCTGCAGAAGGGGTGCTGTGAGCAGTGAAGGGAACAGGGAGTGCCATCACACACATGTGCCTGGAGGGAGCTGGGCTAGGGAGGACATAGAGTCTACTTGGGCTGTGGCCACTGGCCCCTCCTGGTGGGCTCATTTCTGGGCCCCAGGAAGGTGGGGGACCTAGGGCTGGGGTGGGAGGCCTCTCTAGGGTTTGCTTTGGAAGCACCCAACGCAGAGCAGCACCACCTGTATGACGTCCCTTCTCCCTGGAGTGGTTTAATAGCCAGGGAATACCAAAAAAGGGGTGCAGAACAGAGCTTAGAGCTCAGCCGGATCCTCCTCCATCCATACCCTAGGGATGCCCAGTTTGTAGTCAAGTTGTCATGCCTTGATATTCATGTCATGTTGGGAAGGAAGTTAGATTTTAAAGGATCCACATGAATTGGGTAGAATCAAGAGCCCATGTGTTGGATGTATGCCCTGTGAAAATCTCCCTCCAAGAGAGAAGAATTTGTGGATTTCCTTGGCAGAAGAAAATTTTCTCACTCAAGGTCATGCCTCTTTTTAGAGACCTGCCGCATAGGTATAGTTCTTGGGTGTGCTATGGTCAGGGGCATGCCAAGATATCTCATCCAAAGTAAAAGATACATTTTTGCATCTTGTACCTCTCCCACCACAAAGGCAGAGGACAAAACTTTCTAGGAGGGGGGAGAGGGGAGGATATTTGGCAGAAGGAGGGAGGGCATGAGGCGGGATCTTACCTACTGTGCACGTTGTGAGGGTGGATAACACGCGCCCTGAGTGAGGGGCTCTTCTACAAATGGAACTTTACCCTGGAAGTGAGAACAATGTAACCTAAAAATTATACCCTCATATTAATTTGAAAAAAAGAGTAAAAAAAAAAGTTCATGAAGCAGTAGTTTCCACACCTGGGCATACCAGGATACCATTCAACAGTTCACAGCTTTAAAGCAGGAAGAGAAATCTAGGAAGAGAAAGAGCTCTACATCAAGTCCATGTTGATGGACTGTTGAAATGCAAGTAGCCCAGCCACTAGAACCATGGGAGCCTGCAGGCCTTCTGCTCTTAGAGGTATTCATGGTGGGAAAAGCAGCCATGGGAGTTTTTGGCAAGCACCAATGGGAAAGTCACAGTACAAGCACCTGGGATTCTGGAGCAAGGGTATTCCATCTGCAGCGGAGCATTCTACCACTTTGAACTCCTGCTCTGGCATGCTGCAGAAACCTAGTAGAGACAGAGCACCTAACCATGGGACACCAAGTGCCCACAGAGCCAAAGCAGCCCACTAGGATACGGGCTGTAGCAGAACCATCATGTCACATGATATAGTTTGGCTATTTGACCCCTCCAAGTTTCATGTTGAAACTTGATTTTCAGTGTTGGAGGAGCAGCCTCGGGGGAGGTGTTTAGGTCATGGGGGCGGATCCTTCTTGAATGACTTGGTGTCCTCCCTACAGTAATGACTGAGTTCTTGCTCTCTTAGTTCACATAAGAGCTGGTTGTTTAGAAGAATGTGGTACAAAGATGGAGACTTTACCTCTTTCATGTTTACATGGATGGAGCTTGAACATATTCTTCTTAGCAAATTATCTCAAGAATGGAAGAAAAAGTATCCAATGTACTCATCCCTACTATGAAGCTAACTTAAAGGTTTCATATGAAGGCTATAACCCAACTATCCCATAAGAATATGGGGAAAGGGGCAAGGGAAGGGAGGGGAGAGGAAGGTTGGGGTAGAGGGAGGATAATTGGTGGGACCACACCTACGGTGCATGTCAGAAGGGTACAGGCGAAACTTACTAAATGCAGAATACAAATGTCTTCATACAATAATTAAGAAAATGCCATGAAGGCTATGTTAACCAGTTTGATGAAAGTATCTCAGATTGTATATGAAACCAGCACATTGTACCCCATGGTAGCACTAATGTACACAGCTATGATTTAAAAAAAAGAAGAAGAAGAAGAAGAAGAGTGTGGCACATCTCTCCCCTCTGTCTCTTGCTCCTGCTTTTACCAGGTGACATACCAGCTCCTCCTTGGTCTTCCACCATGAGTAAAAGCTTCCCAAGATCCTCATCAGAAGCAGATGCTGGTGCCATGCTTCTGGTATAGCCCATAGAACTGTGAGCTGATTAAACCTCTTTTCTTTAAAAGTTACCCAGCCTCAGTTATTTCCTTTATAGCAACACAAACTAAGACATCATATCACTGGACAGATCGTGGACAATCCATTGTAATCCTGGACTGGTACACATGAAATGACACCCAAGTAGAACCAGAAGGCTTAGTGAGGCTGCACATTACTAATCCCTGAGTACTGCAAAGGCACCATCCTCAGCTGACACCTACGGCCACCTGGAGGGCAGTGGTTCTCCTTCACCATCAGCTGACTGAGGAAGGAGCTCAAGCTTGCTATGAGGAAGGGTTGGTGCTATCTGTGAGTGCAAGATAAAAATGGATGTGGACTATACTACAGCCCCATTCAAGGTGGTCTTGAAAACCAGTGGGGAGGGAGAGAAAGCTTCAAGTGGTATCCCTGGTCATATACTTTTTTGTTGCAAGAGAAGTGGCCTGGGGTTGCAATGTATATATACTCATGGGCAGCAGCCAATGGCTTGACCGGATGGGCAGGAACTTAGAAGGAGAGGGATTGGCAGATTAGCAACAAAGGGGTCTGGAGTTATGTGCATGGACTGTGGGAGTGGAGCAAAGTGGGGAGAACTTTGCATTGCATGTCAGCACCCACAAGGAGAGCCACTGAGCAAGCATGCAGATAAGTGACTACCAGTTGTTGGTAGCCTCTGTCGTCAGCTACTCTGATGCTGGCACGATAGCACGTGAATATGATAGCCATGGTGGCAAGGATGGAGGCTGTGCATGGGCCCACTAGCCTGGGGTCCCCATACCAAAGCTTTCCTAACTACTGCTGCTGCCAGATGTCTTAACATTCCAGCAGCAGAGAGTGATACTGAGGCCCTGGGGTAAGGCTATCCCTCAAGGAGATCAACCAGATAAGGAAAATCTACCACCTGGGACATTTTCCACCATGTAAGAAGTAGCAATTATAGAATATGTGTCCTGCCCTTAGCACTGTGGCTGCCACCACTATCCAAGGGCCTGTATGGTGGTACATCTGCTTGTTTGTGATCCTTGTATGAATATTTTTTCAGCAAGGAGCTGTTGGAATGGCTACATGACCATGAACTCCACTGACTATCCTATGTTATGTATCACCCAGCAGCTGCAAGCCAGATATTGCAATGGTATAATAACAGACCTGTGGAAGGCTGAGCTGATAATACCAGCTCAAAGGTGAGACATAGTGAAGATAGGGTGCCATTCTCCAAGAGGCAGGGTACCTCTCAAATAAAAAACTTTTATATGGCTCTGTATTCACAATGAGTGGGATACATAAGTCTAAAAACCAATGGGGTGGAAATAGCAGTGGTTCTGCCACCGGTCATCATTCCCAGTGACCTACTTGAAGAATCCTCAAAACCCTGAGCTCTGTGGGTTTTGAGGTCCTGGTTCCTAAAGGAGGATGCTTCTGACAAGGGACACAACAACCCCCTTGAACTATAACTCTGGTTTATCTTTGATTCTCCTTGCACCAAGTGGCTAATAGGTAAGAAAGAGGAGTTGCCATCTTGGAAGAGATCATTGAACCTGATCATGGGAAAAAGGGAAGGCTACTGTAACATACAAGGAAGGGCAGAAGACATGTAGACCTGGGTGGGTGATTTAACTCTTCCTGTTCCCTTCTCCAATTCTGAAACAAAATAGACAATAGACTCCCTCAGGGATGAGCAGCTGGTCTTCCCACCAGCTGGGAAGTGCATTCAGGAATACTCAAGAAGAGTTCACTTTGCTACCTGGGTGTATATTTGAGGTGTATACCTCTTCTGATTTGGTCTTCCCACCAAATCAGAAGAGGAACTTGTTGAGAGTGAGAAACATTTTTAGTGGATCACAGAGGAGGGAGATGATAAATATAACTTATCACCCCCCAACCAGCTATAGCCTCAGAATCCATAATTTGTCCCACTGACCTTTCTTGTCCAAGTTCCCACTAGAAACAGAAACTCACAAGTGTCTTGGAGGAGTGATAAGAGCCTATAAGAAGCCTCCAGGTGCTGCAAGGCACGGACTGTTATAGATGATTTCTTCTATTTAGGAAGATTCCTATTCAGGAATGAAGGTCTTATTTCCTCTATTTTCCAAGATGCTGGAAAGACGTCCCTTAACTATTTCTTTGTGGGGTTTGCCTTCCTAAAGGATGTGTCCTATGGGATCTGAAGATCACATCTCCTGCCAGAAACACCATGTATTAAATGACCAATCAATCTGAAAATGGAACGGGCTGGCCTTCTTGCTCTAATTTGGGACAACTCTACAAGGCTTTCCCAGATCCATACTTCCAAGTGGATTTTCATGTTTTTGCTGAGACTTCATCACATCTTAACCCAGATCCTGATCCAAAATGCCCTCCTTAATAAATAGCTTCCCTCGGACCTTCACCTGCTACATCTAGTAAAATCTGGGTGATTACCAAATGAGATAGTTTATATTCACAGGCTGGCAAGGGCCTGGGGGGGGGGGGGGGAAGCCTTGGTTGCTAAAAAAAAAAAAAAAGGTGGCCAGTTGTTTTTTAACACAAAATAAATATAAAAAACCCCTAGTGCCAAAGTGAAAATTTATTGTT
>CAUYON010127988.1:0-49551 GCA_963573935.1 Arctocebus calabarensis | reverse complement strand
AAATGTGGCAACAACCTAAATGCTCAGGGGAATGGATTAACAAGCTATGGTATATGTACACTATGGAATACTATTCAGCCATTAAAAAAAAAATGGAGACTTTACAGCCTTTGTATTACCTGGATGGAAGTGGAACACATTATTCTTAGTAAAGCATATAAAGAATGGAGAAGCATGAACCCCATGTACTCAAGTTTGATATGAGGACAATTAATGACAATTAATGACATGGTGGGGGTGAGGGAAAGGAAGAGCAGAGAAAGAAAGAATGAGGGAGGGGTGGGGAAAGGAAGAACAGAGAGAGGGAAGGAGTGAGGGGGGTGGGGTCTTGTTGTGTGCCACACCTTTTGGGGGCAAAACACGATTGTAAGAGGGACTTTACCCAACAAATGCAACCAGTGTAACATGGTTTCTTGTACCCTCAATGAATCCCCAACAATAAAAAAAAAAAAATTTAGAAGGAATACAAGGTTATTTTCTAGGTAATTAAGATGCAGATGATTTTTATTTTCCTTATTCTTATATTTTCTAATTTTTATCATAAACTATTATTTGCATAATAAAAACAGGTTTTAAAAGGTTCTTAAAGAATAAGTATTCATACCTGCATTCATTACAAAATTACTTAACTACTAAAAAATATTTGCCAGCTTCAATCAGAAAAAAAAAACCAAAAACATTTTATTTATTTATTTATTTTTTTGTAGAGACAGAGTCTCACTTTATCACCTTCGGTAGAGTGCTGTGGGGTCACAGTTCACAGCAACCTCCAACTCCTGGGCTTAGGGGATTCTCTTGCCTCAGCTTCCCAAGTAGCCAGGACTACCGGTGCCCACCACAATGCCTGGCTATTTGTTTTGTTGTTGCAGTTTAGCTGGGGCCAGGATTGAACCCGCCACCCTCAGTATATGGGGCTGGCGCCCTACTCACTGACCTACAGGTGCTGCCCTATTTTTTTTTTTTTTTTTTGAGATAGACTCTCACTCCATTGCTGTGGGTAGAGAGAGTGCTGTGGCATCATAGCTCATAGCAACCTCAAACTCTGAGGCTCAAGTGATTCTGTTGCCTCTGCCTCCCAAGTAGCTGGGACTACAGGCGCCTGCCACAACACCTGGCCATTTTTTGGTTGCAGCGCCATCATTGTTATTTGGCGGGTCCAGGCTGGATTCAAACCCACCAGCTCAGATGTACATGGCTGGCGCTTTAGCCTGTTGAGCCACAGGTGCTGAGCCTACCCAACTGTTTTTTAAAGACTGGGACTTGCTCTTACTCAGGCTGGCCTTGAACTCCTGAGCTCAACAATCCACCCTCCTTGGCCTCCCAGAGTGCTAGAATTACAGGCATGAGTCACTGTGCCTGGCCCGATACATTTTAATCAGGTTTTGGTTGACTCTCCTTACAGTATGTGACTACAGTACATACATCGTTGGGGCCGCATCTTTCCAGTACCATCACAGTAGGCCACGTGGAACACAGGCTCCTGAAAAAAGTGGTCAGCCAAGGAGGGGAAGGGACCAGCACTTACCGATCTCGTTGCTTCCAGCTGCAGGCCATGACAGATAAGGTTAGATTCATATGCTTGTCTTTTTCTCTGTCAAAAAAAAAAAAAAAGAATATATATGTTAGACTTTTAATTTTACCAAAGGCAGAAAGAGGCCTTTTCCTTAAGGAAAAATAATAAAACCAAACTACTTTAGACCTGATGAAGAGACACATCTGGCCCAAATGGAACAGAAGTGAGGAAGCGTCTCCGGCTTCGGTGCCTTGCACGGGTGGTATGCACTCGGTGTCACTGAGCGTGACGGAAGGCCTTTGCTGTCCCAAAGGGGTTTGGGTCATTTGTGGTGCATAAAAATGTCCTGCTTTGGCAGAATCCCATGGACTTTTTGGCTCATACGAGTATGTTAATGGAGCTTTCTGAGTCCCATTCACTGATGTCATTTTTTGGGATGGAAGATTCCAGACTTACACATTTTACCAGACGTTCAAATGGTTCAATCACTAGATATGTTTATTTTCATCCATGCATGCCTTTACCAAATTCAATAAAACAACACAATTTGGGCAAAATTCAAAGGATTTTTTTTCTCTGCAAGGCTGAAATATTCATGAATCTAGGAACACTTCAATCTATAAAATAGGAAACTAATCATTTGATAACATTTCTGTCCCTGTTACGTACCCATTTAAAAAGATGCAGAACATACTGTATCTACTGCTGTTAAATTCCACACGGCGAGCCTTCCCCAAGCTATAGCTACCACTGTAAGGGAGGCACGTACAGGGTCTTGTGACCTTTTAAAAGAATATATTTGATGATGAACCAGTTATCTTACTTTATGAGATAAAGAAAATGAAGGGACATAGACGTTAGGAACACAAGCAATGCAATAATTTCGAAGCGTTTCCTCCCCCCACCAAAACAAGTTGGAAACTTATCTCCAGTGCAACAATGTTGGGAGGTGAGACCTAATGAGAAACCATTAGGCCATAAGGGGGAGTGAATAGATTAACGCCTTATCAAAGAATGGGTTCCTTCTCTCTGGAGTGGGTTCGTCACCACAGGAGAGGCTTCATTAGGAGAGTTCAGCTCTCTTTGGTATGTTTTATTCTTCTCTCTCACCCTTCTTCCCAGGGAGGATGCAGCAAGAAGGCCCTCACAGATGCCGGCCCCCTTGACCTCAGACGTCCCAGCCTCCAGAACTGTGATCCAAAACCTTTTTGTTCTTTAGAAATGAACTCAAGCCTCGGCTGTCTGTTCCAGTAGCAGCACATAAATGGACTAAGTCAAGCTCTGAAACCAGACTGCCTGGGTTCAGATTCAGGCTCTATTCCTTTTCAGCTCCAAGACCCGTGACAGGAAACTTAAACTCTCGGTGCCTCATTCTCGTCACGTGTGTAACGAACGAAACCTCACGACTTCCCTTCACAGGTTCTTACGAGGATATGATTTAAACCACAAGGTCCATGGACTCGAAGTTCCATTTTCACAGTGAGAGGAGGTAAACTGGACTAGCCCTTCTAACCAACACAAGTGAAAGGGACAGTTTGACTATTTTTTTTTTTTTTTTTTTTTTTTAGAAACTTTAGCTTTTAACACGATAGAGAGGAGCTTCTGGGTCCACAACCGGGCCACTCTACCCAGGGGGGCACTTGTGACTTGCCCCAGTGAAGGGGCAGAGCAGGGCTGAGCGGCTGTGCTGTGTACCACGCCTGGAACATGAGAAGCACCTCCTGAGAGGTAGATGATGCTGCGTGAAAAGGGCCGAAGCTCAAAAGGTGAAACTTGGCTAAATTTGAGTCCAAGTGGGATCCCTGAAGTATTATGTGGAAGCATCAGAAAAGAATACTTTTTTTTTTTTTTTGGTAGAGACAGAGTCTCACCTTATGGCCCTCAGTAGAGTGCCGTGGAGTCACAGCTCACAGCAACCTCCAACTCCTGGGCTTAGGTGATTCTCTTGCCTCAGACTCCTGAGTAGCTGGGACTACAGGCGCCCACCACGACGCCCGGCTATTTTTTGGCTACAGTTTGGCTGGGGCCAGGTTCGAACCGGCCACCCTCAGTATATGGGGCCGGTGCCCTACCCAGATGAGCCACATGCGGCACCCAGAAAGAATATTTCTTTATTTTTGTTTTTTAATAAGTGGTTATAGAGCACTTACAACACAGCAGACATGGCACATTTGATGGTTTGCTACAATTTGAACACATGCTAGAATAACTTAGAGAAAAAAAACAGCAAGTGCTATGACTTCCCTAAAAACAAGCAAGCAAATGGCCCAGAAATGCTCCAGCCAGACGAGAGTGGGGAGAACTTGAAGTACAGCTGGCCCTCTCTGCACCCAGCAGGTGACTGTCCCTGAATTTTTCGGTGCTTTTCAGGAAGTGTTTCAGAGCCTTCCGCCCCTGACCACCGTATCCCTCGCTTTCAACATGGAAGCTCACACAGGTTCACTCTACTTCTCTAAGCAGTAGTTCTTCACTCTCGATCCATCCGCATATTCTGACGTGTGGAAGCCCCAGTCCTTGGTCCTGGTTACTTCTCTCTTTACTGTCAGAGAAATCATTTTGTCCCTGCAAACGGTGTTCAACATAGTGTTTGACACAAAGCATAAGCCTAATATATTTTTGTTGAAAGAACATACTCAACAAGCATTTATGAATTCCTTCCACAAACATTTCCTGAGAGCACACTAGTTTCCAGGAATCCCGAAAAGTGCTGACGTCTCCAAGAATTATTTTAAATAGTCTGATGGAGAGGAGCTATAGAGAAACTCAGTGACCTAAGACTTTCTCCCGACACAGAACGGGCACATTCTTTCATGTTTCATGACCCTGTGATGGACACATACCATCCTTTATAGACACCTAACATTTCAGCTGCTACCACAGCCCACGTCTACTACAACAGGTAAAAATGCAGATACTCCTCTCCCAGACTGCTGGAAGGTCAGCTACTGGCACGAGCTAGGCCTGGCCAGCCAGACCACCCACTGCAGACCCTGAGTTGAAAGCCAGCAATGCAAAGAAGCCAAGCTGAGCTGAGGCCGTGCTGGGGTGTTGGGAGTGAAATGTCAGTTCTGGAGACAGTAGAGGTCACGGCAGGAGCTTCTGGTGACCACTGCTGCCAGTGGTGCTGGCAATAGCTCTGTGTGCAGGGCAACGATCATGCTTTTTATCCTGTCCCAGACTGATCCTTCCAGTAGGATTTGGGGTACAGCTTCTGACTGTGTACTCTTCAAGCTTATTTGTTCAACCCTTCAGGAAAATATGAACACCTCGAACACTTCCTGTTCGTAAGAATGTTAAATCTGGCTGTGCTTGGTGACTCATACCTACAATCCTAGCACTCGGGGAAGCCAAGGAAGGTATATTGCCTGAGCTCAGGCGTTTAAGACCAGCCTGAGCAACAGCAAGACCCCGTCTCTTCCCAAAAAAATACTATTTTCTTTTTTTTCCTTTTCTTTGAAGAAATTTTTTTGAAATTATCTTTTACTTTTATGTATAAATATTAGTTGTCTATTTTTTGAGATTTTGGAAAAAAAAATAAGAAGTTAACTGATGACTTTATACTGAGCCTCAAGAGTTAAAGCATTCTATAATAGATACATTCTTATTTGACAATGTGAATGTTACTTTCTTTGCATTATTATTAATATTGCTTAATATTTCAATGCAGTAATCGTCTGATTTCTTTTCTGAATGTATTTATCTTTGTTCATTCTTTTGGAGGTTTTTGTTTCTAGTCCTTATCTTCAACACTGCTATTGTTATTAAATTTTAAGACTTTTTAATTCTGTGAAGGCAAAAACTAGAAAATACAAAAGAAGGGAAGGGGAAGGGAGAAGAAAAATAAAAAGAAAACTCAGCCAGGCTTTGTGGCAGGTGCCTATAGTCCTAACTCTTAGGAGGCTGAGGCAAGAGGATTGCTTGAGCCTAAGAGTTGGCAGTTGCTGTGAGCTATGACAGCACAGCACTCTACCCAGGGGAAGTGAGTGAGAATCTGTCTCAAAAAAAACAAAAACCAAAAAACATTACATCCTTCCTGCCTGCTGATCAGTCACCACTCCCACCCCCAGAGATGTGTGTCTTTTAATCTTGGTATTATTAGCACTTAGAATAGCCCCCTCCCTGATTAAGCAAGCAAGAAATGTCTGATAAATGAATAAACAGAGTGAGTGGTGGATTGACGGCTAACTGTTACACAGAAATAGACTGGGGAGTACAAATTACTGCAGTGCAGCAAACAGACTCCATTATCCTGCCCCCAACCCCAATTTTTCCATGAACTTTCACTGAAGGGCATCACAGAATACAGTAGAGAGAGGAAGACAGATGTAGTTTAATTCTCAAATGTGCTAACACCAAATGAACAGCCCAGTGGCTTCCAGAGTGGAGCGATCCTAGATGCTCCCGAGTTTGAATTGTAAGACGACAAAAGGAGCAAGGCTCTGAGAGCGGGGACTGACCCTGCCCACGTAGCGGGCAGTCCTGTCATCACACACACCAAGCAAAGGCCGCCCCTGTCTGGGTTTTATCAACTGTACCATCGGGAACACATCCAGAGGAACAGCGCAAGTCGGACGTGGTTCCTCCCCTCCAGGCTGCAGCTCCCCGTCATCGCCACCTGACTCCCCCCGACGGCTCTACCCAACAGCCCCTTTAGCTTCTGCAGCGCTGGCTTTATTCTTACTTCTGGTCATAGTGGTTAAGTCACAGAGTCAAAACGCAAAGCCTGGCGCTGCCACTTCCTAGCTCCGTGACGCTGGGCAACCAACAACATAAGCATCCGAGGTTCATCGCAAAGCCTGGGGAAGAGACGGCACCTTGGGGTTAAGGATTAAAGGTAATCAGGGGTACGTACTTGCGGGCATCTCATCAGCCCTGCCGATAGTTAGCCATAGTCATTATCCTCTTCCTTTGCCTTTCAATATGTTAACTGCCCTAGTCCATTAAAAAAAAAATCCTCTCTAATCCTACAGGCCTTAGAGGCTCACCTCTCTTTTTTAATTATAAACATCTGACAAAATAGGCAACCCCACCCAGTCTGCCTCCACATCGCACCCCTGACGACGTCCTCATCCCTTCACAGGACACCTCGGATGCCATTCTCCTAGAACCCTAGAAAACTGACTTCACCCCAAGTCACCCAGCCTCTCCTTCTTAGCTCTTCTTACACTCGGCCCTCCTGGTCCCCGTACCTCTGACGGACATGGATACATCTGTCTCTCTCTCCTTTGGCCCCACTGCTGATGAGGGGCTTGTAGGACATGTGAGTATCACAGATGCAGAAAACATCGGAAATGCTTCTCTTCCACCTCATTTTCAGGGCTTGGTAATATCCTCTCAGAGAGATGGACAGTAATTTAATTAGCCAATCTCAAATAGCTGGATATTTAGGTGGTTCCTAATTTTCACTATTGTGAAAAATGTTTGTGTGTCCATTGTTATTTCCTCAGGATAAAATCCTAAAAGTAAAATTGTTAAAGAGTACACGTGTGCTAAATTCTAAGTTCTTTAATAGGTATTGGCATACTGCCCTCCAGAAAAGTTGTACTAATTTATACTATTTTCGTTCTCTTCTAGTTCTTTACAAAGAACTCTTGAGATATTTACCTGATTTCTCTTAGGATAATTGGTAGACCTTGCAGTTGGTTTATAATGCCCTCTATTTTACCACCAACTATAAATACTTAAACAGTTGAACCAAGGATAGGACATTTTTATTTGCTTAAACGTGTTAATGTATCACCTTGGTGTTACCTTAATAAGACAGTTCTTGGTGTTTTCCTTCAGCTTGGCAATTCACAGAGAACCAGAGGAGTATTTTAAAAATTGATAAAACCAGTTTTCTTGGTTTGTCAGGTAGCTAAAGTAAATTAGCATCCATGCTCTATTTGTCAAACGGGGACATATCAGGAAAAGATTGCTTACTTAAGAAAAGATTGCTTAACTCTCTTTAATTTGAAATCATCATCTTCTCTATAGAATTTACACTTGGTAAGTAACAGTGTTCTTGACATTTAAAAAAAATTAGGGTAGAGCTGACTTCCATGTTAAAAATGGAAGATAATTAAATTGCATGTTGGCTTACACGACCATTGCTCAATACATATTTGCTGAATAAATGAATATCTAAGGCTACCCGATTTTTAGCTAAAAATTTTCTATGTGCCTATTGGAAAACTTTATACATAAAGCCTAAACGTAGGCTACAGTCTATCTTCTGTATTTGGCAGTACAAAATGATTAAACTGGACTCGCTGGCTCTTAAAAACAAGAAGCCTTAGTCATAAATCATGCTGTAAATTCCTATATCCCTAGGACAACAAATTCATCTGCTTTGCAACCACATCTTTGTAGCCACTAAATCGGAGTAAAACCAAACTGACTGTAATCACCGAGGACGTATCTACGTCACAAAAAAAGATACATGTGAGTCTGTCACCGCTGGGGGAGAATGGCACAGGGGGTCAAAGTGAAAAGGACAGGGGCACCTACCATCCTCCAGAACTGGGATTTTATTCATTCGTGGCTGTGATGAGAGGGTAATAAAGCTGTCAGAGAAATAAAGAATGGAAAGCAACAGAAATCACAAAGGACAGACTGGCTTAATTAAGGAAGCTTTCTGTCCCCAAGTACCTTAGATTACACGTTACACAGCTCATTTGGCTTAATAAAGTCGCTGTTGTGAAAGACTTATTTGTGAATTATACACCAACAATACCGATTGTAAACACCAAAATTATCTACTATTTTCTTTATACTATCCAGCTTTTTCAGTATAAAAAACGGGGATTGCCATGTCTAAGAAGGAAGACTAATGACTATGCTGTGATGATAAAGTACAAATCAGCTGGGATTAATGAAAAATCAGAACAGATTTCAAAAATTCTTACAGTTTTGTTAAGCAGAGCACTGGCGGTGCTGTTAGTGTATTTTCAACTGCCAATCTCTTGTAAGCTTACAATGATGCATTGGGAATAAGTCAAAAGAACTTAATTTGTGGAAAAAATTACTATCTAATTGCTCTAGTAAATGCTATTTATTAGTTATAGATCATGTGCTCCAGAAGGTTTGGGAAGCAGAATAAATTATTTAATCAGGACTTAATTTAAATTACCTGTTTGCAATAAAACATTTTTATGTTAGTGGACTGATATGACGAGGAATTTGCTCAAGTGGGTAATGTGTGTTCACTAGGGGGCAGAAGACAGATGAACTTTTTTTTTTTTTTTTTTTTTGACAGATGAACATTTTTAAATGATAAACATAAAATGGAAGTGAATTATTTAGCTGAAGTTCACTTCCAAATATACCTCTTCCATGTACATTTTTGTGTGTAATTATAAAAGAAATGAATATTCATTGTGGGTAACGTAGAGAACAGGAATTTTCAGGAAAGAAAAGAAAAATCACCCATAACTTACTGCTAAGACAACTCCTGTAAATATTTTAGTAAAGTGCTTTCTAAACTCATCAGCCTATAAGAACAGTTTGGAGAGTTTATTTAAAGTGGAGATTCTTAAGCCCCTCTCCTGGAGATTCTGACTCTGAGTAGATACAGGATGAGGCCTGGAAGTTCTATTTTTAACAAGCAACCCAGATGACTCTTCCCATGAGACAAGTTTAAGAGCAATACTGTTTTCTAGGACACAAATATACACAAATATAGAGGTGCACATGAGCAGCTGTTCTTTTGTGATTACTGATTCCCGTCAATCCTATTCTATGTGAGAATTTGGTGCAGTAGATTTTTGCCAACACTGTACCATCATGCAGAGAACTTTTTTAAAAGGTGATCTACCAGTGACTGGCAGTACCAGGGCCAATGGCATCCTCTTCATTTAAACCTAAGGCCAGCCCTCAGGGGGAGCAATCAGAAAAAGTCTCCACATTGCAGTGAATACATTGCTAAGGCCCTTGCTAAGAGGAAATAGGACGATCTGCTTTTACTTCTCAGAATTTCATTGACTTCTGTTTATTTGTCTGTTTTAAGTTTGAGCCCAGAGACGCTCCCCATGTTAGAAATAAGCAGCAGGATTTGGATTTATTGCTCTTGTGCTGAGTACTTAAAAAAAATCAAACGTGCTTAGACCAGCAACACATTCTGTAGTTGTCAATTTGAAACTGCTGGTTGTAATTTAATTTGTCTTTTTCCCTATAATCTTAGTATAAGCAAGTAGAGCGTTAAGCAAGGGGAAAGATAAAAATATAAAGAAGACCTCCCTGCTTTTGTCTAAAATATTAAGGAACTGATGACATGATTTCACTCTCTCAAACAAACAACAGAACACTCGGCAGAAGTTTCCTGGGAAGGTGAACCCACCCAATGCTAGTTGTTCTAACTCTTACCCATCTCTCCTGAGTTGCAGGTTTCCACCCGATGAACTACCTGTGGCAAATCTGTCATTCCCGAGGAAATTTTACGCTGCTCTCGGAATCCTGCCACTGCCATCCCCTTTATTTCTTCAATTGGGAGACGGTCAACCAATTTTTAGTCTAATGCAATCACTCTTTCCCCTTTGTGAGGCTTTACGGAATAAATTTCTCTCCAGAAGACCCTCCTATCAGAACACTTTCTTCTGAACAAGTTTCGTTTTTTTCCTACCTGTTTTGTTTTTACTGTGTCGAAATTTTAAATCATGCTACTGACAATGTTCTCTTATTTTCGTTGGCAAAGAGGAAGCTAAGAGGTAAATTTGCAGCTGATCTCTAACTTTTGAACAAGACGTGTTTTATAATTATTTGATTACTCTCACACTTGGCTTCATTTTATTTTTCTGGACTTTCTATTTCTTTTACCTTGATTTACTCACTAATTATTTTTATTCTTGACACATTTCTGTAAGTGACCTCAGAACACTTTTTCCCCTTTTTCCTCTTAGTATTTCATTTAAATTGACAAATAAAAATTATACATTTTTATCACTGCCATAGTTTTAAAATATGCAAGCATTGTGGAAGCCTAGATCCACAGCTGATTAACATATACATGGATCACACACACTTTTTTTGTGGTGAGAATACTTACAATATCCTCTCTGCCAACCTTCAAGAATACGTCATTATTAACAGTAACCACCACAACTATAGTCACCATGTCCTATGATATTTCTCTTGAACTTATTCCCATCTAATTGAAATTCTGTATCCTTTGACCCACAACTCCCCAACATTCTCCCCATTCCTAACCTCTGGAATTCATCATTGTATTATCTACTTTTATGAGGTTCAAACTTTTTACATTCCACATACATCAAATAATAAATTTTAAATACAGTCATGCATGGCTTAATGAAGGGGACACATTCTGAGAAATTGGTCATTAGGTGATTTTGTCATTGGGTGAATAGCACCAAATACCATGTGGGTCTCTTTACACAAACCTGGGTGGTCTAGCCTACTACATACCCAGGCTACATGGTATAACCTATCATTACTAGGTTACATGTACACCATGTCACTACACTGAACATTGTAGACAACTGTAACACAATTAAGTATTTGTGTATGAACATGGAAAAGATACAGTAAAAATACTATACAAAAGATAAACAATATATCTGTAGAGGGCATTAGCATAAATGCAGTGTGCAAGCCTAGAAGTTCTCTGGGAGAATTAATAAGTGGTGAGTGAACGTGAAGTGATGACATTACGGGGCCTGCTGTAGATTTTATAAACATTGTACACTTGGCTTAAAACACAATTGTATAGCTCTGTAAAAATATTTCATTTCCTAAGATCTTTACTGTAAAAGGCTTTTATTTTTCATTTATTTTAAAACTTCTAAAATTTTGTTAAAAACTAGGACACAAATACATTAGTCTTCCCAGGGTCAGGATCATCAGTATTATGGCTTCCACCCTCGCATCTCACCCCACTGGAAGGTCTTCAGGGGCAATAACTCATGCATGTGGAGCGATCTGTAACAACAATGCCTTCTTCTGCAATGTCTTCTAAAGAATCTGCCTGAGGCTGTTTCATAGTTAACTCTTTTTAATAAGTAGGAGGAGTTTGCTCTCAAATAATGATTGAAAGTATAGCATAATATATACATAAACCAGCACCAGTCATGTATTATCAAGTACTATGAACTGTGCCTAATTGTATATGCTATACTTTTTTTTTTTTTTTTTTTTGAGACAGAGCCTTAAGCTGTCGCCCTGGGTAGTATCATGGCATTACAGCTCACAGCAACCTCCAATTCCTGGGCTCAAGCGAGTCTCCTGCCTCTGCCTCCCAAGTAGCTGGGACTACAGGCACCCGCCACAACGCCTGGCCATGTTTTGGTTGCAGCCATCATTGTTGTTTGGCGGCCCAGGCTGGATTCGAACCCGCCAGCTCAGGTGTACGTGGCTGGCGCCTTAGCCCGCTGAGCCACAGGCGCCGAGCCTATGCTATACTTTTTTATATGACTGGCAGCACACAGGTTTATACCAGCATCACCACAAACACATGAGTAACGCAGTGTGCCCTGGTGTTAAGATGGCTACAACAAAAGCAACAGAAAATGTTCAGCTCCTCTATAATCTTACGAGATCACTGTTGAATAATGCCGTCCACCATCGGCCAAAATGTCATGAAGAGACTCGTGATGGTAAATAAACTGTTTAGTATAGTATTAGCATAAATACATAGGAAGCTGATAACTATGAAAATTACACATTGCATGTTAAAGCCAATAATGATTTTTTGTTATCTATACTGTCAGTTACCATCTTATTAGCCACAAATAATCAAATACTTCATGTACATAAGGCTTAATGAAGAATTAATCCATAGGGTCACCTCAATACAAAAAAAAAAAAAAGAAAGCATTTGGCCAAGTTTAAAACCCAGTTATTATAAAAATGATTGGCAATCTAGGACAAAAAGTAACTCCTTTAACTTTTGAAAAGAAATCTACCAAAAATGTATAGCAGGTCTAATATTTAATGGTGATATTTTACAAGCATTCCCATTATAATCAGGAACAATTTACTGGTGACTACTTGTATCACAGGTTTCTACTGAAGAGTACAAGAGGTCTTAGCCGTTGCACTTAGATAAGAAAAAGAAAGAAGCAAAAAGATGGTAAAGAAAAAGCAAAACTGTCATCTTTTGCAGACAATATGTTCTCTGTCTGAGAACACTTAAAAGCAGAACTGGAAACCATTAAAACTAAAAAAGAGCTTATCAAGGCTCCCAGACAGAACTTACAAAAATCAATAAGCTGCCTCTTTTACACACAATAAACCACAAACTGCAATTTAAAATGCTTTTGACAACAGAAACAAAAATTTAAAATAACTAAGAACAAGTTTAAAAAATGTACAACATCTTCATGGACATAACAGGTTGAGTATTACTTATCTGAAATCTTTGGGACCAAAAGTGTTTCCAATGTTGGATTTCTTCAGAAATTGGAATATAGGCCTCATATTTTACTGGTTGAGGATCCCAATTCTACAAATCCAAAACGTTCTAATGAACATTTCCTTGGACAGCCATGTTGGCACTCAAAAAAACTCAGGTTTTAGAGCATTTCAGATGTCAAGTTTTTAGATTCGGATCGGATTGTTCAATCCATGTTATAAAACTTTGTTAAAGGATAGAAGATCTCGATAAATGAAGCGATGCACTAAAGTAAAACTTTTTGACGAGCCTTTTAATGTTTCGTGAGATCTCATCCAGATTCTAAGTAAACATTTCTAGTTTCCTGCTGACTCCTCTGAAATCATGGATGATAGCATTAAAAGTTCATATAACCAAGTAGTTGTCTCACAGTATTTCAAAGTTTGAATAAAATCACACTATAATTACGTAAATTACATTTGATCACTACCTTTTTTTTACATCCCTTATTTTACAGTTTCCATTGGCTAGATCCTTCTCCCACATAATAAAGAATTCTTAAGGTCAGATATGAAATACACATTTACACTTTCATATATGCATAAACTTTTCACCATCATCTTTTAGGTATCGATAAACTTCTAAGTAAATAAGTAAACAAATAAAGAAATCAATACAATTGCTTACACTGTTTTGTGCTAGCTAGCCCTCTCTGCCCTCCCTATCATCCCCTTCACTGCACCATTTCTCGGTCATGAACATTTCCATTTAAAGCAGCTATTCTTAACCTGTGGGTTGCGACCCACAGGAACTGTATTAAAGGGCCGGGGCATTAGGAAGGTTGAGAACCAGCGATTTAAAGGGAGACAAGAGTCAGAGAAAAGTCAAAAGGTCAATTCTGCCAACTGTTAGGAGTTCTAGCAAAAGGAAATAGGAAGAAAGAAGCAATTACTAACAAAAATGCAAAAGAGGAGTTGGAAAAATATTGTAAACAGAAAATGTGTTATGTAAAAAAACCTTCATTCTTCATAATATGGACCAAACTATTTTATTTATTTAATTTATTATTATTATTTTTTTTAAACAGAGTCTCACTCTGTGACTCTGGGTAGAGTGCCCTGGTGTCCTAGCTCACAGCAATCTCAAACTCCTAGGCTCAAGTAATCCTTCATGTGTCAGCCTCCCAAGTAGTTGGGTCTATAGGTACCTGCCACAGTGCCTGGCTAGTTTTTACATTTTTTAGTAGAGATGGGGTCTCACTCTTGCTCAGGCTGGTCTCTAACTCTTGAGCTCAAGCATTCCACCCACCTCAGCCTCTCAGAGTGCTAGGATTCCAGCCCTGAGTTGCCGGACACTGTGGGCTGCTACAGAACAACTCCTCTCTTCTTCACGGCTAAGGAAATCAGACTGTTTTCCAGGAATTGGGTGATCGGGTGATTCAATGAAAGACCAATCTCTATCAGTCTAGGCTAATGATGGCAATTCCATTCATCTGACTAGCAGCTAATTTAGAAACAGATTTGACATACACAATGAATTGTGAAGGGAAGTCAGCCAAAGGCCTTCTAGAAGAGCTTTCTTCTCTCAGGAAAGATCCATACAGCATCACCAAAAATAAATAAATGGACATTATCAAGCTTAAAAAGCTTCTGCACAAGCTAAAAGCACAACTAAAACAAACAGCCTTCAGACTGGGAGAAGATAATAAATTGCATGCCATGAATCCGACAAAGGGCTGAAAACTAGAATCTACGGAAAACTCAAACTAATCAACAATTCCATTTATAAGTGGGCAAGAGAACTTGAGGCTTGAAGAAGACACATGAATTACCAACAAACATGTGAAAAACTGCTCATAGTTTCTAATCAGCAGAGAAATGCAAATCAAAGCCACCTTGCAGTATCGCCTAACCCCAGTGAGAGTAGTCCACATCACCAAGTCCCAAAGCTGCAGATGGTCAGGGCCTATGGAAAGAATTATGGCGAATCTTTGAAGAGCTAAAAGAAAGGCTTCTATTTGATCCCACAACCAATTACTACATATCTACCCAGAAAAAAAAAAAAATCACTTTACCATAAGGACATTTACACCAGAATGTTTATTGCAGTTCAATTCACAATTGCCAAGATGTGGAATCAACTCAAGTGAACAACTCATGAATGGATTAACAAAATGTGATATATAAACATGTATATATATGTGTGTGTGTGTAAGTATCAATGCGATACTTTACTAAGAACAATACTAAGGACAATAATACAGATAAATACAAAGGATAGAGAGCCTCCATAAATTTTTTTTTTTTTTTTTGCAGTTTTGGCCGGGACCAGGCTTGAACACAGTGCCCCCGGTATATGGGGCCGGCGCCCTACTCCTTGAGCCATAGGAACCGCCCAAAGTCTCCATCTTTTTTATGACTAATATTCTATGGTATGTAGGTATGTACGTACATATATATGTGTGTGTGTATATATATAATATATATATACACATTAACAAAATGTGATATACATGCATGTATATATATACACACACAAACAAAATGTACATGTATATATATCACATTTTGTTAATATGTGTGTACACACACATATACACACCATGGAATAAAAAGATAGGGACTTTATATCCTTTGCATTTATCTGGATAATACAACCGGTATTATTGCTCTCAGTACAGTTCTTACTAAAGTATCACATTGATACTTAGTAACACACTGTTCTCAGTAAAGTATCACGAAAATAGAAAAGCAAGTATCCAATGTACTCAATACTAATATGAAACTGATATAAACAATGACATACCCACATGAAAAATAAAAAAAATTAAATTCAAGTGGGGGGTGAAGGAGGGAAATTGGAGGAGGGAAGGGGAATGGGCACAAGTTAAGTGTATACAGTCCACCCCCTGGGTGAAGGGCTCAACCACAATTTGAGCTATACCTAAGAAATGCAAACAGTGTAACATAATAATTTATACTTCGTATCAATGTGAAATTAAAAAGAAAAACAATAACTGGAAAAATAAAATAAAACACTAAAAACAAAATACCCACGAGCCAGGGCATTCCCTCTTTCTGCCTCTGGCTACCTGGAGTTGCACCTGCCATCTTCAAACCAGTGAGCCAATTAAACAGCCAGCGTATTGAGCATGGCAGGGCAGAAGGATGAAATGACCTCATTAAGCCAATAAATTACCTAACTCAGAAATGCTTTTATCTCTAGGCTACTTCTTAAATGAGAAAACAAGCATTTCCTTTTAGCATTTAAGCCATTTTGAGTTTGGTTTTCCTGTTATTTGTAGCAGAAAACATTCAAACTAATTCTGTGCCAGGACCAGTAGGCTAACTGAGCAGTTACTAATGAAATAGTGGATACGTGTAAAATCTGAATGTAAGTGGTTTATGCTTTTCAAAGGAAAATGTTAAATTTCTAAAGTGTTTTCACTAATACAAGGGGACAAAGTAACATGTTGTTTCGAGGTTTTGCTAGAAAAGAGTTTTCCCTTTTTCTCAAGGTCTGATACAGCCTTTTAAATCCTTCATTTATGTTTTTGGTGTTTGTAGTCCTATCACTTCTTTTTCTAGTCCTAAAAAAATGTTTAATAACACTCTTCAGATAAACTCTGAATATCAACCTTGGCTGCTTTAAAGGTCAGTATGATTCACACATAAATGTTTTCTTTCAAAGAAAACAGGATTTTGAAACTGCCTTTCCTTGGTATTGTCCCAGATCCTCAATAAGGCCTGAAAAAGATGCTGGAATTCACAAAATGTATTTACAATTAATAAAAACGTGGTTCCAAAGCTGAGCACTGGATGTTGCTGGGGTACCAATTAAGTAGTAAGTACAAATACAGACTGAAAACACTTCAAAGCATAACTTAGAAAAACCGGTGTCAAAGTGTGTCAATCCATAAGTTCAAAGATTGCCAAAATTAATGATGATATTTTTTCCTTCTGATTTATGAGTTTACCTTGGGACCTATGTTTCTGTCTAAAGCAAAAGCAGAACTTATTAATAATGTAAGCAGCTCTAGGGCCCCTTTACCGTGGCAGGAAGGCTCTTGTCTAAACGCAGAACTGTTCCCTTTATGGGTTAATGGATTAGATCTATTTAACTTACTGTATATAGTGCTCATCCAGCTTCACTGGCACACAGATGCTTAGTGCATATTTAATGATGGTGACTATAACTGCAAATACTGTATCTTAGAGTCCACAAAAAATGATAAAGGATTCTAAAACTATTTTACTCAAGAGAAAAAACTATAAAACTATATAACAAGAGGGTCATCCCTTTTCCTATCAGGGAATTATTATAAGAAAATTCCAAATTAAAAAGGAAGATGCATTAATTAACATATATTAGTACATGCTAAAAATCCATGTGCTATTTTGTTTCATCTTAACCATAATTCTATGGACAAGGCATTGGGATCCCGTTTTCTTTTCTTTTCTTTTTGAGACAGAGTCTCACTTTGTCACCCTTGGTAGAGTGCCATAGCATCACAGCTCACAGCAACCTCCAACTCTCGGGTTTAAGCGATTCTCTTGCCTACAAAGTAGCCAGGACTATAGAAGCCCATCACAATGCCTGGCTATTTTTAGAGACGGGGTCGCACTCTTGCACAGGCTGGTCTCAAACTCCTGAGCTGAGCCAATCCACCTGCTTTGGCCTCCCAGAGTGCTGGGATTACAGGTGTGAGCCTCCACACACCTGGGTAGGATCCCACTTTCTTGAATCTCCAAAGCCCTTGATTGCATGGGACGCCAATATTTTAAGTACAAATAAGAAAAAAATTAGCTAATGAAATTGTGATACATTGTTTTCAAGATGCAACCTGATTTCAGAGGTGTTACATGCAAAAAACAAAAGAATGCCCTTCAAAACAAAAATACAATATTGAAGAGAAAATGTGCCTAAGTCACACAGCCGGTTAGGAGCTGTGGCAAAGACAAAGTGGGCTGTCCACCAAGGAGCACTGTGCTCCCCTCCCACAGGGTGGCGCTCCTGCTGAGACCGGCTGCCCAGTGGGAAACCATGCTGCCACCTTTTCAGTTCTGACCTACAGCATGTGATGTAGTTACTCTCGGGCTGAAGTGGGACAGCAGCACGAGCACTCTGCTCATCCCCTCGTATCCTGCCCAGCATATGTTGCTACAGGTGACCCTGGAACCACCTGTTGAACACGGGAGAGCCTTTGTGTCAGCCTGGGATTCTCAGTGACTGTGAGGAACAGAGGCCCAGCCCTAAACCACGTGCCGGACAGGGATGCCACATTTGACTCTAACATAAGCAGAAAAACACACTTTTATTGTACGGTGACACTATACCCTGGGGACTTGTTTGTTACAACTGGAATTGCTCCGGCATAGTGACAGAACTAGAATGTGAAGGTTGGATCCACAGCCTGGCTTATTCTGTTAGACCACGCAAATACAAACCTCCAAAATTAACCCCCTCCACACACACACATAAAACAGTAATGGTTGCTTCGTTTTTAAAAACGCTTCATCACATTGTTTGAAAGAGTGGGCATAAATCATTAGATTCGAGATTGGTATGTTTTCAGGAAAATAGTCCAGAGAAGGACGATTCAGATTGTGAGTCTGTGATACCACATGTGTGTGCGGGGGCTGGGGCATGAGGAAAGATTTCCAAGTGGATGAAAATGACACACATGTGCTCTTTATTTGTCCTGTTTTAGCTTACTGTAGTTTGGGAACAGGTAAAAAAGTTCTAGGCAGTTGTTATAACCCTGCCCTACTTTTATAGTATCTTAAGATAAAGATTTCTCTGAAAGAGTGTGAAGCAAAGGACAGGGGGGAGAGAGCAGCTTCACTGGCAATGGATGAAAGGAAAGAAAGGGAGTTTACAGAAAAAAGGAGAGGTCAAGAGCACAGGTTCCAGATTTGAGACCGGAATTTGAACCACGGTTCCACTACTTGCTTGGCCAGAGTCCATGACCTTGGTTGGCCAATCCTCAGGGTTAACTCTGTCATCCATAAAATGGAATTACAGAATCTGCCTCATTGTGTTATGAGAATTAGATGAGAAAACAGCATGCAGAACGCATGCACAGTGCCTGAGTGAGCACACATGGCCTGCCCGCCATCACACTTGTCTTCACTAGTCATGACCTTGCTTCCCCACCTGGCTGGAAACAGCCAGACCCGCTGTCAGTGCACATCCCCTCTGCACAACACAAAGTCCAATTCCTTCAAAGAAAATCTGCTTTCGGATGTGAAGCCAACTGAGATTAAGAGCCTGAGAAAGTTTTTTTTCCAAATTAAAAAAAAAAAAATAGTTAACATGCCTTGAGGAAACACGAGCAGAGAAAATATGAAAGTATGTTTGGTAAATGATATTTCAACACAGGTTTCACTTTATTATGTATGCTAAAATAGCACTGTTTTTCATTTTACAATATGATAAAGAATAAAAAGAAAGGAAAACAGCGTTAAAAACTCACCCTTTGTTTTTCATTCGTGCCCTTTTTATTGGTCTCCCTTTTACTTTCATCTTCATAAACCAAAACAAAGTCGATTCTTCGTTGGCCATCATTAAAATACAGGGAGTCAGATAAGCCATTAAATTCTTCCTGTGTGGATTACAAGAACAAATTGTTATGTAACTTTTTGGAAAGGTGCTGCTTCCTGTTTACTTTTTTAAACTTTCACAGGTTCCCTGAGGTGTTCACCATCTAAGCTACCAGTTATGGACCCAGCAGCTGTTCTCACTCTGACCTTTGCAAACATCTCCATTTTTGGTTAGAGGAAGTCTCTGAGTTGAGCCGTTCCGTATTATTCTATAAACTCACGGAACATAGTAGTATTATGTATCTAACACAATCCTCCTAGAATTATTCCCACTTCAAACAGCAATGGAGTATCCAGTTTGAAAGTGAACACAGTAAACAGAATTGTCTATCGTAGGGACTGAAGTTTATTTAACAAGAAGAAAAATCTAAGGTGAAATAGATTTCATCTGTTAATAAAAATCTCATCCTTCCTATGTCTTATTTTTTAACCTTTTAATCATTTTTCATGACTTCTCTTTAGCTCTCCCTGTTCTAAGGAAGGTATCATGTGATAACCTTAAACAAACAAAAGCCAGAAGGTATTTCCATATATAAAAAAAAGCCAACAAACAAACCCCAGAAGGTATTTCCATATACAAAAAACCCAACAAATGCCTGGAGGTATTTCCATATACAAAACCAAAAAAAAAAAATAAAAATAAAAATGCACTAGTCATTGCTGTTTGTCCCCAAATCTATGAACAAATGTCCCTTACCCCTAACAAACAAGTTTGGGGAAAAAAACAGAATCAGCAACAACCCAATAAATGAGCTCTTAGTTGATGGCTTAAAGAAATAATGTCAGAATCCAGACCTGATGCAGTTTAGCAGTTTAAAACAATCCCTGTTACCATATGAATCTGAGTAGAAATGGTCTGATTTACACTGAGGAAGGACTCAGTTGTATTCTCACAAGGCTTGCCAGGATGTTAATGCTAATTTTGTTTTTGTTGTGTAAGAATCAGATTGCTTTTTAACTGACTATATATATATATATATATATTTTTTTTTTTTTTTTGAGACAGAGTCTCACTATGTACCCTTGGTAGAGTGCCGTGGCGTCACAGCTCACAGCAACCTCAAACTCTGAGGCTAAGTGATCCTCTTGCCTCAGCCTTCTGAGTAGCTGGGACTACAGGCACAGCCACAACGCCCGGCTATTTTTTGTTTGGGTGTAGTTGTCACTGTTGTTCAGCAGGCCTGGGCTGGGCTATACATATGTGGCCAGCACCCTATTCACTGAGCTATAGGTTCCAAGCCATTAACTGACAACAGTTTAAAGTTTCAGTGTTTTCATTAAAAACTAAAGGAGAGTCTGCGTTTTCAGTCATTTGGTGCAACTACTTTTATGTTAAGATCATGAACTGTGATTAATTTTTTTCCTCTGCATTCAAGGTCAATTGCCACAAAAATCACTAATCTTACCACCGCCACGCTACCCACTTTCTCTGTTTCTTCATACGTTCGGGGAGACGTATCTTTGCTACACATACAAACCTGGTATTTATAATTCCTTTCCTCTTTTCCAGCCTGGAGAGTGTGAAGATTGATTATTAGTATTCAGCAGGTTATCCCAGCTGCAGGCAGTGACCCTTCTCAATGCACCTTCACCCAACGCATCTAAGCAAGGATTCTAACCACACATGCTCATCTGGCCTTAGACTTTTTCTATCGAAGGCACCAAAGGGCCAAGGAAAACAGACACACTAATATCTGGAGCTGACATCACCATCCAAGGCTTTTATTTGTAATTTCAGTTATTTAAGCCCAATATGCTTTAAGAGTAAGTAAAGGTTTATGAAAATGCTAAACCCTGTCTTCTTCATTTCAGCCATAGAGTCCTTTATGCCCTTAAATTTCTCTTTCTTTCAGTGAGGACTGTACTGACAACCAGGCCAGTTGCTACAGGAAAATTATGTGTGGAGTGAAAAATATTTCTCAGAACAGCAAATGGGGAATGGGGTAAGGTTGGATATAATCAGGAAAACCTGGTCATCACTGCAGAAGTCTGAAAAGTGTACAAGCAGCAACTCGTTCTCTGTAGCCCACATCCTGTGGCCTTTGGTTGGGTTCACTGACGTTCAGTTCTGAAGAATGAGGCCTGGAGAGAGAACCACATCTGTCGGTGGCTCTGGGAGCTCTTCCCGGGCACAGCAGTGCGGGCTGGCAGCTGGCACTCCCGCGATCTGGTCTGCATGCACGCCCCTCCTGAATGGTGGACGACCATGGCCCTTTGTTGGGAGGAAAACCTCACTGACTTGGCACAGCTGCCTGCGTGAAAACAGTGCGTCAAACTCTGATAGGGTACTCCTGGAATGCAACGCCAGAGTAAAGGGTGCCAATTTTCCACTGCTCTGAGATCCGGGTTTCCCATCTTTTGGCAGGACATTCCACTGGGGGACCGAGGAAAAAGGGAGAAACTAAACACTGGCCTGGAAAGAATATGTAACACAGGGAGCGGGTCTAAATAAAAAAGACTGATTTGTGAGCAAAAATGTGCTGTTATTTAAAAAGTAAACCAAAAGCCTGGAGTTTTCCAGTGGTGAGCCCCACTACAGGTCTAATTCACACAACAGGACATTAAAATGGCAGAAAATTAAAAAAAAATTATTCCTCTTTTAAAGTTTTGCTTTGTCCGGATGATGTAAAATTTTATTAATGTTTTGAAACACATACTGATGGATTATTCAGAGATGAACTACACAGGTCCTGCCTTTGATGACCTCTCCTGGTATCTACTAAAGTTTTGATCTTGAGTTTTTCTACCAAGTCAAATGGCACCAACATGAAAGTTAAAATAAAGACCTTGAAATTCAATCTTAAAAGTTTACAATTTATCAGGTAGAATCCTTTTAGAGATTAAAGTTAATGCATGGTTACTGACTTTCCTATTGGGAAATGTTACTAATTCTTATGCTCATCAGGGTAACTTGCTAATTGTTACCCTGAAGGTCTTAGGCAAGTGTCTTCAATGCCAAGGTAGTGAAAAGATTCTCTAGTTGTTCATACTTCTCCTCTCCTCCTGAAAAAATACCAGCCAAATTTCTAATGACGGTTTGGAGTCCACAGTACTTTGCATCTGTTTACACCCGTTGCCCTCCAGTCCTGAGGACACCAGATCCCACCAACCTTGCATTCCTACCTGCTCAGGGCAACCCCACCCGGTGCTGCAGGACAAGTTAAGGGCTGCAGCAATTAAAGGACGGCCTCCGTTCACGCCGCATGCTACCAAAATAAACCAAAACAACACTGCAGACCCGGGGCCTGACTACCTATTTGGGGTTGTTTGGCTTTGACTTCTCACACGCACAGGGTGAAGGGCAGGCGTGCTCAGTCTGAGCAAGGAGAGATACAAGTCAGAGACTGGCTGATTAGGAGAGCGCCTGAGGAAGGGCGGTCAGGCAGGATTCACCCACATGTTTTGCAGCCTCCTCCTCTCCCCCGACTTCTTGCCTTCTCTTATTTTAACTCCATCCACAAAAGAACACACAGAGGCAGCATCCTCCCCAATCAAACCAGGACAAAAAGGCAAGTGGCAAAATCTCACCATCCAGTGTTTTCAGTTGGAGTTGGATCTGAGAACGTGAAAAACGCATTTTTTTTTTTTTTTGCTGTTGGTAAGAAAAGAGTATATGGATCCAGTCCCTGGGGTCAGCAGAGAATTCCAGGACCGTATGAAAGTCATTGGGAAAGGATGTCTTAGTGGACAGAAAATAAGTCCAGGATGAGCATTTTCCAGTAATGCTTGGTATGAAAAGTTCTCGCAAGCGATCTCTGATTGAAATAGAGTAGAAACTGTATTTCTTCGAATATGATGTTCCAGTCACATGAGGAGGGGATAGCACGATGGCGAGGTCTGTTTTCCAGGCAGGGAAAGGAGGGGCAGGGGCAGACGGGGCCTGAAGAAATGGCTGCCGGCGTCTTGCTCCGTGTGACACCCGTGTTGGCGGTAGTTGAGCAGCCCGCCCTGCTGACACGCACTCTCCTGGGACCCCTGCCCCCAGCACTTCGTGAGTACATAAAGTAACTTGCTGCTAATGTTTCCTATGTCACACTACCCAGGTGTCCACTACCAGGTCCTCAAACAACGCTGACTGTGACCACGTGTCATTTCACTTACAGGGGAATCAGCTCTCCTTTTAAAAATACTGAATCTAAACTCTTGGTCCACCATCTAGATAAAAAGCAGTCTGACTGGGATCTTTGCTCAAAATCTTGAGTACGTGTAAGGATGTCTGAAACTTGCCTTGCACAGTAAATGGTATTATCTGATTGTATTTGAATGTTCAAATAGCCTCTTCCTGCCCTGATATGGATGTCCTTTACTATGAGACTGGAGAGTAGAATGAAAGATATATTATCTAACAACTGAGGGATTACATATGAAAAGTAAACAGCATTGGTTGGGTTCGGTGGCTCACACCTGTAATCCTAGCACTCGGCAGGTCGGTGGATTGCTTGAGCTCAGAGAGACCAGCCTGAGAGACAGGGAGACCCTGTCTCTACTAAAAATAGAAAAATGAGCCGGGCATGTTAGCAAACGCCTGTAGAGCCAGCCACTTGGGAGGCTGAGGCAAGAGTCTGTGCTTGAGCCCAAGAGTTTGAGGTTGCTGTGAGCTCTGACTCCAGCGTACTCTAGCTTGGGCACAGAGTGAGACTCTATCTAAAAAAAAGAAAGAAAAGAAACAATATAAAAACACTCACATAATTTAAAATACAACTGATATGCAAACATGGATGAAATATGTGGCACCCTTTGAGACTAGTGAGACAAAGTAATTAATTCCAAGAAGAACAAGTTGGGGGTGGGAGGGTGGGGGAGCACAAACTTTCACCATAATAGAGAACTAAAATGAAAATACAAGATCTTCTACTTTTCAGCAAATCCTGAATTTATGAATACAGCAAGTTCTAGGGAAACAAAAGACTTCATACCAATCAGTGGATCTCACAAAACAGGAGACATAATGACATTTTATTTACATGCTATGTAGCTATGAATGACATATATTTGTAAGCGTTTTTCTAATGGTAGCAGAGCTCAGGGATCAGATTCAAGTGGAACTTCCCACCTCCCTTACATATAACTGCTTATAAGTGAGATGAGAAGAGACCAGGTCAAATTTTATTGCTTTTATTTAGGTCAAAATGAAAATTATAAAGTGCTGAGAAAACTGCCAAGAGTATAGCCAATAAGGTGCCAAGAACCACAGGTGTGGAAGGCTGAATGCTAAAGGTAGAAAGGCTAGCACTGGGAGGGGAGGAAGGAACGTATTAGTAGTGGGGATAAGAACACCCAGGGGAGCCACACAGGAGGTCAGCGCCAGCGTGTTTTGAGCCGACCAGGCATTCAGGAATGTGTCAAAAAACAGCCCGTTCAAGTACTAGAATATAGTGAGGACTCTGAGTCTGGTTTAGAGTCCAGTGTGTCAGGATGTTCCAAGACCATCCTTGGTGATGACTCTATGACAGTGGTTCTCAACGTTCCTAATGCTGTGAGCCTTCAATACAGTTCCTCATGTTGTGGTGACCCCCACACACGAGGAGTGGTGTCTTGGTTCCTAAGACCATCAGAAGTATCTGAAGAATGGAAGAAAAAGTATCCAATGTACTCAGCCCTACTATGAAACCAAGTTGTAGCTTTCATATGAAAGCTATAACCCAATTATAGTCCAAGAATTATGGGGAAAGGAGATAGGGAGGGGTGGGGAGGGGGCATGGGTGGAGAGAGGGTAATCGGTGGGACCACACCTACGGTGCATCTTACAAGGGTACATGCGAAATTTACTAAGTGTAGACTATAAATGTCTTAACACAGTAACTAAGAAAATGCCATGAAGGCTATGCTAACCAGTTTGATGAAAATATTTCAGATTATGTATAAAACCAGCACACTGTACTCCTCCCCCCAAAACAATGTGTTTGCCGATGGTCTTAGGTGACCCCTGTGTAAGGGAAAAGGGTCATTTGACCCCCAAAGGGGTTGTGACCCACAGGTTGAGAACTGCTGCTCTATGATGATCAAAATGTACTCAGGAGTAACCCAGGTGATTTCTGTACAAATCGCATCATCTCCTTCCCTGCCCTGTTAACAACACTTCAACTTTTACAGGCCACTGGCCAGTTCTTGCTCACCTTGAGTTCTCTGCTGAGCCTCTGCACATAGCAGGAACTAAGGTTTACTTTCTTCTTAGAACAAAAAGAGCTTTCTTTCCATGCTGATAAAAGTTAATACATACTCAACACAAAACAGCTCTGAAAATGCAGAAGAGTATAAAGGAAACAATAAAAATCATAAGCGATCCCAGAGGTGATCTAAGTCTATTAGAACGTTGAAATCTATCCTTTCAGGCTTACATGTGCATCCCTGCATGTGAGCGCACACCTGTACTTTAGCAGCCCCCGACCTTCTGGGCTCCAGGTTTCATGGAAGAAAATTTGCCATGGACTTGGGGGCACGGAAGTCTGGGGAGGCTGCAGAGGTAGGAGATCCGACAGGGGCAGAGCCCCGGCAGTGACGCTGCGGGGAGCAGCTTTAAGTAAAGGTGAACCTTTGCCCCCTCTGCCACTCACCTGCTGCTGTGCAGCCCAATTCCCAACAGGCCACGGACGAGGGCCGGACATACACTGACCAAATGACACCGCTCTCTATGTCCGTTTTACAAACATCTATCATAGATGCTCTTCTGGCTCTATATAAAGCTCTGTCTGCATCATGTTTAATAGCTGCGACATAATTTAGTTAAACAGTTCTTCCGCTAATGAACACAGAAGTTCTTTCCAATTTTCTGCTTTTATGAACACTGTTGCAATGAGCGTCCTTGTACATATATATCTGTGCACATGTTCAATTACTAATTCCTTCGGCTAAATTCTGGAAGCAGATTTTAAGTGGCATAGCCTTTTAAAAGCTTTTGATACACAGGTTGCTAGACTGTCATCCAAAATATTTACAGAACAACATACCCACCATCGGAGAACGAGGATGCTTTGTTCTACCCTCACTATCTTTCCACTTTTCCCAATCTGGCACTCAAAATATTTATCTTGTTTTGAGGGTTTGTTTTTTCATTTGTACCTTTTAACTAGAGAACTCTAACATTGTTATGGGTATGTTCAAATAAATGACTGCTTTTTCGTGAAGTGCTTATATTACTACTACCCTTGACCTAACTGAACTATCTGATTATTTAAGCATTTTTCAGTGGGTCTTAATGATGAAATTCCAAAAATCACACGGAAATGGGATGAGGGGTGGGGAACCTACAGCCTTAGGGCATTACACGGCTTTCTGGATCCTTGAGAACAGCTGAACGGCTGAATCCAAATTTTATGAAAAGGATTTGTTCTGTGAAGTTTGGATTAGGGCAAGGGCTGCACTTGGTGATCTGGAGAGCCACACGTGGCTTTGAGACTACAGGTTCCCCATCCCATTGACCCATAGAGTTCCAAATGGTTCATTCTGGAACCCCAAATACCTTTTCAAAGGTAAGCACTCAATGTGAGATGTGGAGGGCTGGTTGGGAGAGAGTCCTGACGTATCCCCAGCTGGTGCATTCACCAAGCAATCTAAATGCAAAAATGGTGGCGTTTATATCCGCTGGGGTCTCTGCAGTACCCATCTGAATGGGGGGAATGTGCTGCTGGTTGAGATACTATTAGAGGGGAAGCTGCTCCTGGAATTAGCAGGTGTTTCTGGGATTGTGGTCATAAAAAAAGACAATAGAGAATGATGTACATGGTGACCTTACAGTTCATTTTTACCAGATAATCCCAAAAGGAAAAAGGAAAAACATTCCAGGGCAGTGTCAGCCAGCCTTGGGCTCAGCAATATTGACATGCTTTTTGGAATGTGGACATTTAAGTGGAATGTGGCAGGCTAACTTTAGAATGTCATCACCATGGGTTGACCGACTTTCCCTTACAGTTTACATGCTAACTGCATAACTACCAAATATCAATTATGTATCCTGTCTGACTCACGTGTCTTTAGATTTAGACCCTATTACTTATTTGGTTTATAAATTATTTCTGCTGCAAGTTAAAATTGATGCACAAATCCTTAAAACAGAGCCTTGCTATTTTACAGTAGTAAACTATATAAATAGCCGAATTTGTTATTTTCAGTCATTTCTCGTCAGGGACAGATGCAGTTCAGTTATAAATATCATTAGATTGTGCCATGAAAACGTCTTGTTGTTGTTATACACAGGAGGGAATGTTCAATGCCAATGGCCTTCTAATTTAGTACGTGCATTTTGCCTTTGTTTCCCTTTGCCTGAGTTAAAATAAACTCCAGAGCTCTATTATTAGAACATCACATTTTAGATGCTTGATGAGAAAGAAGGCACAATGCCTCCAGCATAATTATTATTAAATATTTCTCTCTAGTTCATGCCAAGGAAGCAGTACTTTTAGCAAACAGAGTTCTCATATAATTTTAAATAGTCTTAAAATTTCTGAAATAGGGTAGAGAAAATAGAACTTTGAAATAATACATATTTAAAATAAAACTCCCTTAAAAGGAGTTAACTCACAAGGGTAGGTAAGAAGCTTTCTATTGCTGAAGATGATGTTTCTAAGCCTTCTCAGGGGGGTAGTGGATTCTTACTGAATCTTTTTCTTACACTCAAAGAGTTGTCATTGGGATTTTCATTAGCATAATTTTTTTTTTTCTTTTTTGCTTCCTGTTTTCCCACAGACTTTCCACCGTTTTCAAATCTCAATTCAGCCTCTCTTAAAGGTGATCTGGAGAAAACACGGGAATTGTGAAGAAAAGTTAAACAATGAAAAGGAAAAATGGGAAAATGCCTATTGCGGTTATTTTTATGCTTTCCTTTTCTAGAAGAAGCCATCATCCATAGTAGCATTGGTAAAAGAAATATGAGATGAAACTGTAAGGTATCCCTGATAAAATCTTAGGAAAGAAAAAGTGACAGATGTAATAAAACAAGACAAGTGGTAAAATGGGGCATTTGTGAGAGGGAATGATTATCCTCCCAGAGGCTCAGGTTTTAACCTCTTAAGGTTTTAATACCCATAAGGAGTCTTGCTTTGCTTTAATAATATCCATCATTTACATAGAACTCTTCTGAACCTACGAGGACATTCAGTCTGGCCATCTCCTGGGGAAGAGGAGGTTTCCACCTAGCAAGATAGTTGTCCTAAATTACATTCTAGACTTTTAAGGAAATAGCTACCAATCTATATTCTGCAATCAGTTGGAACCAAAATAATATTGTTACAACAGATTCTTCATGACTTCCCTTAGTGGGTGGATTGTCATAATATTCCATTTACAACAGTAAGAGCCTTCATCTTAAGGAACAATAATTTTACCTTGACTTCCAACCACACGTTCCCCTTCAACAACCTTCTTCATCCTTTTAATTAGCCATATTTCATTTGCCCTTAGCTTTCTATTTTTTGTTCTTAGAAAACTCAGCTGGTTATACCTCAAAAATACTTCCTGGGTGGCGGTGTGGCTCAAGGGGTAGGGTGCCAGTCCCATACACTGGAGGTGGGGGTTCAAACCCAGTCCTGGTCAAAAACTGCAAACAAACAAACAGAAAACTTCCCATTCTCCAACTCGCCGCTCCGAGCTGCCCCCCCTTTCTCAGTTACCTGTGGTACAGGTGATGCAGGTTAGTAGCCCCTGAAATTGTATACTTTACAAAGAGCCAATCTCAGAGATGACTATAGTCTGAGAAAGAATAGAAAAGGGAATTGCACTCTACAGCCGTTCAAGCTGGTGAGCTGGAGGGGGAGGGACTGAGGTACAACCAAGTCAGCTAGTCTCAGGTTCTTTACTGGGTTCCCGCATAATGATTCTTCTCCACACTCCCTTATGTTACCAGCTGTCACTCCTAAGCTAAATCTAAGGGTTTTCCCGGTACGATTTCTTCGGTGAACTCATCTTTCACGGGAGGTTTCCACTTCCAGCCTTAAAACTGCCCTGAGTTACTTTTAGCTTTCAGCTGCACAGGAGGACTGTCACCATCTACAACTCCCTTGTCAAACTGTTATGCCCCCGTCCCCCTTGGCCATCGTCTTCTTGGAGTACCGCGATGGGAGTCAATGTGGGCTGCCGCCTTCAAAGCTAGAGGAAAAAACCAATCAGAGCACCCAGCACCCAGCCAAGCAGGGGATTATGGCAATTCCTATCAGTGGTTCATGTTTTATACACATATTACTTTTCCTCCTTTAACTCAAAAAGCCATTTACAAGAATGGCTGTTCTTTGCGGTATAAAAATGGGGATGCACAGATGTTCCCAAAACATGGCAAAAAAATCCAATGTCTCATTAAAACAACAATGCAAAAATGTGTTAAACTGACTATAGATAATAAATAAAGTCCTATAAAACCCTCCTCCCACCAATTATTGGAAATTTTCAAGAAAAAAAGTGCTCCAGGGAAATGAATTTTCAGTTAATTAAACTTCATACTAACAAAAAAGGGGACTTTAGCCTTTCTTTTCTTTCTTTTTTTTTTTTTTTTTTAAAGAGACAGAGCCTCACTTTATTGCCATCGGTAGAGTGCTATAGCGTCACAGCTCATAGTAATCTCCAACTCCTGGGCTTAGGCGATTCTCTTGCCTCAGCCTCCTGACTGGCTGGGACAATAGGCACCCACCACAACACCCAGCTATTTTTTTGTTGCAGTTTGGCTGGGGCCAGGTTCGAACCCGCCACCCTCGGTATATGGGACTGGTGCCCTACCCACTGAACCAGAGGTGCCACCCATTACTTTAGCCTTCCTATACTTAAAATTTTCTTAAATGTAACACATAGTATTTTTTGATATCTTAAGAGAGGATAGTGAACATAATGTAAACTATTATTATTATTATTTAGGAGGTAAAAATGAAGGGAGTCCAAAATGAGAATAAAAGATACAGACATTGGTATTTGGCAGAGCTGGGTTCAAATCTCACTGTGCCACATACATCTGGCCATCTACCTGTGTGTTTATGCTTGATCTCTTTAAATTAAATTTACTTGTCTGGGCATGATGGCTCAACCCGGGAGGCCAAGGAGGCCAAGGTAGGATTGCTTTATAGAGACCAGCCTGGGCAACACAGTGAGACTCCATCTCTAAAAAACCTTTTTTTTTTAATTAACCAGGGGTGGTGGTGCATACCTATAGTTCCAGCTACTCTGGAAGCTGAAACAGAAAGATCACTTAAGCCTGGGAGTTGAAGGCTGCAGTAAGCTATGATCACACAATTGTATTCCAGCCTGCTCAACAGAGCAAGACCCTATCTCTAAAAAACAATTAAATCTGTAAAAAAGTGAAAGTCATAAAAAGAAAGGATTTATTGTGAAGATTAAGTGAGATGATTGTGCAAGGCAATAGCACAGACCCTAAAGCACAGGAAAAACTCAATAAATGTGAGCTGTTGGTGTGCTATCTAAGAGGCAGCCGTTCTTTACACGCCTTATAATCATTGGGAACTTCGATGTGCATTTGCTTTTCCTCTGTCATTGCTCAGATTGTCAGGGATCACTTATTTATCAATTTACCTGTTTTAAAAAGGTAAATACGCCATAATTTTCTGCTTCTAACCTGCTTTGAATTAGGCAGCCAGATTAACTGAATTTGTTGAATTTATTTGAAATTAAGTGTTAGGGCTTTGGCTTTGGATGTCAGAGGCTTTTTAGCTTGCATTAGGTTCAGAGTAAAATGTGATAAAAATAGAGGACCTCATTCCTCAAAAGAATAAAATATCTTAAGAGCTATTAATATTATCATTAAATTGTATTCTACCCCTCCCCCAACCTCTTTCAAAAGAAAGACTATGACATTTGATGTTAAGAAGAATGGATACAATAAGATTAATGTATTATAAATAGAAAATCAGGACCACAGAGTGTAGGAGGAAGAAAATATATAATCGTGGGGATAATTGTAATTATTGTAACCTTAACAGGAAAACTGGCACAATGGCTCCCAGGAGCAGGGCAGAAAGGAAATGTGTTGGGCGACATGGTTCTGTTTCATAAGGAAAAAGGAAGCATTCTGATTTTTTTTTCTGAGAGGACAAAGTCTTGTGTGGGACCTGATAGAGAAACATCTGATTTTTGTCCATTTCCCTAATAGAGAATGTCCTTGGCAAGGAACCTGGAGTATAAAATATAATACTCAGGTAACCTTTGACCTTTCTTTTATTATCATTTGCATTGAATTTTTTTTATTGTTTGGTATTCATTGAGCGTGCGAAGAATTAGGTTACACTAATTGCATTTGCTGGGTCAGTTCCGTGTTATAATTGTGAGCTTTGAGTTTTTCCTCTCAGTTCTACCTCTGAGGCCTCCAGCCTGCACTCCCTCTCTGCATCTCCCGCCGTCACTCGTCACTCTAGTCTGTGCTCTTAACACTTACCAAGGAGACTACAGTGGTAACTCACTGGCCTCCTTGCGTTCTCTCTGCTCGCCAGTTCCCCTCACACGCTGCCAGTGGATCAGTGCTCCTAAACCAACAAGCTCAGCACGGTACAGAGGGGTTCGGAAAGCTTTAGTTTCTCCCAAAGACCTGTGAGGGGAAGCTCAGACTTTTCAGATAGGTATTCAAGGCACCTCGTAATCTGATTGTACTACGTTTCATAAACTGATATGCCTCATCCTAACCCTCCAACCCCAACCTTTCTCGCCTGTGTTTTGACGGTGTCACCTGCCATCCTGACTCTTCCTTGCTCAATGCTGGGATTCCCTCCCTCTCCTTCCCAACTATCTCAATCTTACTTCTGCATCAAGGTGAAGCTCGGTTCCTCCCCTGGAAGCCTTCCGACCAGTGTGGGCACATGTTTCCTTCTCCTCACTGACGGAGGTGTGCTCTGGCGATTTCTGACCCTTTGGGGAGGGGGCTCCAAGGTCAAGATCATTTTTATAGTATAATACTAAGATGATGTTGCCTTTCTAATTGTGTCAACAACTGCAATGATGTTGCAAAAGCCACGGTGGGTAAGACTGCCAGCACCTTTGCACAATCCAGGGATGGCACCAAACTGGGCGAGGAATGTTCTCAATGGAGCAATAACAATTACTAACTTTACTAAATCTTGACCTGTAAAGACACTTTTTTTTTTTTAGTGGAAGAAAGGGAAGTATCCACAAAGCTCTTCTGTTGAACATCAAAGTATGGCGATGATCTCAAGGAAAAGTGCTTGTACGGTTTCTGAGTTCTGTGCTGAAATGGCCCTGTAGCACACAGAACACCATTTTTACTCAACAAACAACTGATAAAAAGTTCGGTTATACAGACTAGAGAATCTTTCCTGAGAATCAAAGTAAAACTGTCATTATTTCAAGGACAACTGTCACTATTAATTTTTAATAATAAAATTTGAGTTTGCAACCAAATATTAGAATTTAGGACAACTGGATTCACCACTGTGAACTTGAGAACTTCCCCATAGTCAATGACTTTTCTGTTGAGACTAAAAGTAGGGTTAGTTAACTAATGTGATTTTTTTTCATATTGTATCAGGAAATGAGTAAAGATCTGTAAGGTCTACTTAATTCAGTGAACTCGTATCTTCCAACTGACCTGAGTATGGTGGTAAAGATCATGCTTGGGTAAAGATCCATTCAAAACGCAAGACAAGTTTAAAAAAATTCATTAACCTTTAAGAAACTACCACTTGTGAAGTTTTAATGTAAAATCAAAGAATCCCCACAGTTATCTGAAAAGCTTCAAAACACTTCTCCCTACATATCTGTGTAAGGCTGGATGAGCTTCATATACTTCAACCAAAACAACATACTGAATTCTTAACTGCAGAAGTAGACATAAGAATCCAGTTGTCTTCTCTTAAAGAGATCTACAAAATACATAAAATAATGCCATTCTTCTTGCTAATTATTTTTTTGGAACAAGTTATTCTACACAAATATCTCATTTATGTTTATGTGTATTGTTTTATTATTGGTATTGGTTAAAGAAACAAATTTTTTTTTAATTTCTCTGCCTTAAGTTCCAGTTTTATAAATATCAACAGATAGACCCACATTTTAAAAAGCAATCTTTGGGATCAATATTTTATTAAACTTGGACAGTGTATGAATATAAAAAGTTTAGAACTGCTATTCTATACCATTCACTTTGGCTCTTAATTTTTTATCCTATAATATAAATTGCAATCGTATAACATAATATATAAATTTCATGCATTTTTATGTACATGTACTATTATCTTAATTGGAATACAATCCTAAAGGGAAAAAACTGGCTTTTGCTTTGAACTATAATACCTAGGAAAATAAACCAACAGACACTTGTTGAATTGACTTGAGGCATCATATTCAAGTCAAAGTACTGAATATAACCATTTTATTCAAGTTCTGTAATTAAGGTATTACAGACTCGGGCCATTCCAGACAGCTTAGAAAACTCAGGACTATATTCCATTCAATGGCTACCTGTATCCCCTTAAATAAAACTATTTGTCTCCTAATTGGATGAGACCAGATCATGGAGAACAATTGCCTTTACTTACACTCAACTGATGATTGACGTTAACCACATCTTAATTGCAAAATTGAGTACTACGGGCCTAGCAAACCTCATACATAAGCCCATCACCATGGGTATCTTACAGGAGGGTGTCCAAATAGCACTGCATGAACAAATCAAGAAGGTAGAAACGACTGAGGTGCGTCCAGTTTGTATTAAGCGCAGAATTGATCTTGTGGAGTGGGAGGAGATGACGTTGAAAAGATAATGTGGAATACAGAAATGGTAAGCTGAAGAGATTGGCCTTCTGAGCCAAAGAAACAAAGCAACACTATGGCAGCATGGTCCAACAGAACGTTCTCAGACAACACGTCCCCAAGGCTCTTGCTCACTCTTCTAGGAACAGAACCAATTCCTGATACCAACACAGTCTTGATTTTATTTGAAAGGGAATGTGATGGGGTATGGCTGGGTTGAGCTGTGTAGGACTGTAGCCACTGCAGTGCTGGTGGGCCCTCTGCCTGCAGTGTCAGAAGCCGACTATAAGCATCCATAAATGTTGGATAAGGCTGCTCGCTACATTATAATTTTATGACTGTGCTTTTACGATAGCTAAAATGTTTCTCAATCACTGTACAGTCACTGAACAACACCCCGGTGAGGAAATCTACTACTGATTTTTCTGCTTTTTACATGAGGAAACTGAGGTCCTAAAAGGGAAAGTGACTTGTCCATAGAGGCCTGAGAGCAGAGCCACCCAGGAGGAAAGGACTTCTAATTCCCTGGAGCTCCATCTATGTCCAGCTTCCTAGGGGGACTTTCAGAAATGACTTTCACCCACGAAAAAGCAAAATCAAAAATAAGAAGTAGAAACACTTCTCAAGGTCTCAGAAGTGCCTCCTGTCATTTCGTCTCTCTCTTTTCAACCTCTTCACTTCATATTTCACAAGACAGCTTATTTACTTTTTAAAACCACTGAAGGTTGAAGAAAGTGCATGAAGTGGCGACGAATCCATTAGAACTGTTGACGGATCTCTCAAAGTTTTCATTACCTGTTTTTATTTTAGGGGATTTGAACTTAGCAATCAAATTTTATTCCAGCTACAATATGGTCCTGGCTTGATACATTCTGATACGTGCTAGCATCCTAAAGGTCTATATTATTGGTTTGCCTGTTATAATTAATGAAGACACTCTTTGGTAGTTACTACAATCTGTCCAGTCACATTAATCTGCATTTCAAAAAGTGACTTGGGAGAAGGGGCTGTAAATGCCTTTTCCTTTTGAAGGAGCCATTAGGGTTTTACTAGTAAAAGTGTGTTTACAGTTTCTTACCAGAGAGACTTAAGGAATGCATTTGAGACTATGGTAAAGACTTTGTATTATCATTTGTTGAAATAAGTAAAACCACGGTGAACTAATGAGAGTTCAGAAATAAAGGATTCCAAATCATCTTTCCAAAGCCCTACAAATTAATTAAGAGTCTTCCAAATTAATTAAGAGTTCAAAATATGGGTGGGATGGCTGCAGCGGAAACCCCACTTGTCTTCCTTTTTCAATTTTCCAGGAATCCTATAAGTTCATACTGTGTGTAAATTTCCACCAAGTTCTTTCTCTTTAAATTTTTATTACAACTTTTTACATTCACGATGTTTTCTAGGTCATGGCACGTGGAGGTTATTTGCCAGCAGACTCTCAACTTTAACTCAATTTTTTTGCTTCTGTCGCTTTCCTGTCCATTACTGTGATTATGCTTCTAGATGACTTATAATCAAATGAGTTCCATGGTAAATACTGATATCACATCTTTGTTCAGAATGCCCAGGGCTCCCTGCTTTCCTCACCCGTGTTTTTGTCAAATTAATTTTGACATTCCCCAGATAAAAGATAGCTCACTGAATTTCAAATGTGATACTTGGCGGGGCAGGAATTCACAAGGCATTTTTCCGTCAAGGATTTCTGAAAATAGTGAACTAAATCTAGAATGAACACTATAATATGGAGAAAAAGATTTAAGTCAATCATGTAATTTGGCTGCTGCTGGTGCTAATAAGTTAAATGAGGAAAAAACACAAACTGGAAGCAATTCAGACAATCAATGAGCCACATAAAACGCACTGGTGTGACAGACACGTGTAACTCACCGAGGTGACAGACATACATATATATTCACTGAAGCAGGAGGCCCCCTCCCCTTCATTTCCCACTTTCATCAATACCAAGTCCTGCTACATATAAAATCGGTGTTTCCTTCCACCCCCATAGTGACATGTCCCAGTTCAAGCCTTCCTTGTCTCCCGCCCGACTGTTTTCTGTTCAGTCTGTCTGTCTTTGCACTTCTCCAAGGTGTTAGGTATTTTAATTATAACAATGTCTTTCTACTGAAAGGAAAGCTATCGGCCTATATATACACTCTATTCATGGGTCTTAATGGTGCATTTTGCAATTTTATTTACCAATTTCTATTGCCAAGTATTTAAATCTTGTTGTCCTGTTCTCACCTAAGAGTCCGCATCCTCTGCCATGCTCTTTTCTTCTCTTACAAGGGAGCACTCAGAACAGGAGGTGGCTTTACCAGAACTCAGCAGGAGAAGCCTGCTATTTTCTTTGTTCGGGATACATGGATTTAAATGCAACCTAACCTAGATTTGCATTAACTTGTTTTTTTTTGTTTGTTTGTTTGGGACAGGGTCTCTCTCTGTCACCTGGGCTAGAATACAGAGGCATCATCATAGCTCACAGCAAACTCAAACTCCTGGGCTCCGGTGATCCTCCTGCCTCAGCCTCCTCACGTACTGGGATTACAGGTGTGAGCTACCACGCCTGGCCAGCATCAACTTTGTGACATTATTATCACATGCTCATAGGATACTGAGTTTCATGAGCCTAATACCTCTCCACTTCACGTGATCCAACTATCCGTCTTTAACCTCTGCTCTTATGCTCTTTACTTAAGCAGCTGATATTTATGAATTAGGGGCAGGAATTTACTTTAATTCATATTGATGTTTGTCTCCTCTAGAAATTGATTTACATCCATTATTCCACAGGCATAAGATCAATTGTCCAGAGATGCACACTTTCATCAGGCACATATTTTTTCATTTCGTATTTAAATGCAATTTTTTTCCACACACCTTATAAAATCAAACCACATAAAAATGTCCAGGGCTTTCTCCTGTTTCTTCTATCGATCTGATAAACCCCCACTAAAAAAATAAAAAGTAATGTGCTCAGTTTGGGATGACTTGTTTTTACCGAATTCACGCTGGTTTCCAATGACCTTTTTTTTTTTTTTTTTAACTATTCACAACCATCTGCTTAAAAACCTCATTCTGTAATATTCCTCCAGCTCTAACTCCATTTATCAAAATTCAGTCTATGCTCAACTTTTACCCATTTTGCCCCTTTTTGAAAAGTGTCACATTTGTCCCTCTAGGTTTTGGCACTTGTCCCAGTTCCCATGTCCCCTTAAGATGACGTACCATGGTTCTACCAGCAAATCTATAAGCTCTCTTAATACCTTTGTGGATATATAATTTTTCTAACCAGGAAAATTAAACTCATTTAGAACAACTATATTCTTTTCTACAATATTCTTGAGTAGCTGCAGGGTTTTATAACCCCTCACCAGGGCTTAACCCATTTTAATCTAAAGTCCTCTTTGTTAGCAGAAAAGATAAAGTTATGCAGAAGGTGGTAAGCTGTTTCTCCGTCACCTCCTACCTTTACCCTGACTTCCTCACATTGTGGGCCAGTCACCTGCTTCTTCCACATCTGACATGGCTCAAAGATCAGCCAATCTCTCTCTCATCATCCTAAGAGTTTTTCACAAGCCTCAGTTCATGTAGGGCATTAGTTTGACTCTTACGTGTTTAGGTTGATAATGGAAAAAATAAAAGATTAGAGCATTCCAGAGTATTATCAGTGCAGAATAATTATCTGTTTAGCTTTAGCAGGTATGGCTGGCTGGGCCTGCTGGCTGGGCCTATTGGCTTAACCACCATTTATGACTGTTTTGCTGGGAAAATGCATTCTAAAGAAGTGACTCAGAAAGAAATTTGTAAATGACATCTTCGCCTGCCTTCTTCTGCTCACACCACTCTTCCCTCCTCATAAGAAATCCAAGAATTTAGCTTTTGAATCAGCTAACATAGGGCAAAAGCTATTTGTCCATATTCAGAAAAAATATACATCCTATCACCTTTTGTTCTTGAATGCACAAAAAGCTTTCAACAAAAATTTCCTACGAATCCCTACCACAGCAAACAGGTCGACTTCACAATTCCAACTAGCCAGCTATCTTTGATCTCATTTCCCTTTTTTAGAGTCCTGTTGCCAACTTCACGTTCCTTTGTTTGATTCCCTTTTTTGGTTGAGTTTCTTTTCTCTTCTGATTTGGAAAGCTTGGTGCCCAAGGCACAGGCAAAATTCTAATCTCGCCCCGTCTACAGAAGTCAGAAGAGTATAAATCTACGTGCAGAGATGGAAGTACTTGCCGGGAGGGTCCTGTCTTACTCCTGGCTTTCTGACCTTGAAGACCCTGGGAGTTTGAGCAGACCTTAGGAGTTTAGCTGGTTTCAGAGATAAGCCTGAAAGAAAGACCTTGGATTGACCATAAAAATAAACCAAAATATTTTTAACAGCCCTAGCACCAGTTCACTTGCTTCAGGAATAATCAAAGTGAAAAAATGTCCGGACTTCATGGGGAAAAAAAAAAGATGAAAATATATCCTTGAACATACTTTGAAACAAAATCTGACCGAGCACTTGGAAACAAAACTTGGCAATAGAAGTCAGCAGACCTGTGGGCAGCCAGCTCTGACTCTCTCCCACCGTTCATTCCCCAAGGCAGGGAAGGAAGACGATGGTCTCTCTCTCTCTTTTTTTTTTTTTTCCAGGTGCCACTTCCAGACCCTTACTCCTCACTGTTCTTGGGAGTAATTCCTTTCAGGTCCATGCAAGTTGAGTCTGACCCCAGTTTCCTAGAGTCCATCATCTCTCACTGCCCAGCTGCTGGTCTTGGTGTGCAGGGAGTCTGGACCTGGCTGGGATTCGCCCCTGCACTGTGTGTCCCCCATCACACCAGAAGGACGTCCACATCACAGACATGGCGGGGCCGGTGCACTCTGGCTCCTCAGTGGCTTGACTTCTCCCCACCAATGACCTCCCTTGCATGTGCTAACACCAGTCCCACTCTGGACCCTGCCATCGCTGAAGAAATTCCCTTTCCAACATCACTTACATTAAACTTCCCTCTTTCTGATTACAATTACATCACCTTCTTATTCCACAAAGAGGCCCCTGGACTTTTTCTAAGACTTCTTCTTTCCCTTCTCTACTTCAAGGCTGCACGACACAGCTCTTCACCTTCAGTGACACTGTTGCCAAAGCCTTGCGCTCCACCGTGCCCATCTACAAAGCTCCAGCTCTGGCTGAAGCTGGCTGTGTGCTTCTCGGTGTCCCAGAAAGCCTCACAGTGGGACAGCTGGCAGCATCACAAAGTCAGGATCGCCAGCCCACACAGGCCCTCACTACTGACCAGAAATCCTACAACTTCTCCCAAATTTTTCTGGTAGCCCGCTTTCCTACTCTCCACAACTACTTCAAAATGCCCACTCTTTCCCCTTAGTTCTGTTACTGCTCGGCTTCTAAGCATTGAGGACAGGCGTTCCCTCGACTTCCGTGAAACTCACAAACCTCTGGATTGGCTCCCCACTCCTGCACCTTGGAGATCCCCTTCCTCGTCTATAATACTGACCCCTCCCCCTGTGCCCTGCAAACCCTCCCACAGCCCTTTTCAAAGCCACTCATTTCTCTAGATTCACATTCCTCTTAAATGGATCCTTCTTATCAACATTTAAACTTGGTCACGCCTCTCCATCTGACAAAAGGAAACCATCCCTGCCTCTCCTATTCTCCTCTGGTTAAACCTTCTCATTCCCCAGCCCTTCACAGTCAAACCCCAATTCTCCCTAGAAACATTATCTACGGACACCAGAGACATCCACGCTTTTTCTAACTTAACAGTTGTCAAATAAGGGCAATTTTGCCCCCGGGGGACATTTGGCAACGTCTGGAGACAGGGCTGTCACTGCTGGGGAGGAGGTTCTATTGACATCTAGTGGTGGAGTCAGGGAAGCTGCCACACACCCTACCTACAGGGACAGCCTCCCACAACAGACAGCCATCTGGCCCAAAATGTCAGGAGCCCTAGGATAAGAAATCTGCTTCACGTGAGCAAGGCCTGGGTCCTGTGCCACTCTCCAGATTTCTCTCCTGCCTCTGTGCTCATCTCCTTTCACAGCCATCTACTGAACCCTGAATCACTGTCCTTATTCCCTGGAGACGTCAGCCTTAGCTGTTCAGTACACTTAGTGGTCCAGTACACTATCGCTCACGTAATTCTCAGCATGTCCATATCCACGTGTTACACTCTACTCCTGACTTATTTCTCAGCATGTCCCCATATCTGCGTGTTGACACTACCACTGACTTTTTCGGCATGTCCATATCCAGCATGTTATTCTTCCAAGCCTCTGTCCTTGCAGCTGTATTCTGCCTGGGCCCCTCATTCCAATACTCAAATTCCAGGCCCCATCTTCACCAGTTACTGTAACTTCCCTCTCAATTATTGTAGAAATAACTGATGCTTCAACTGCCAACCTCTCGGTTTCTCTCTGGTACTCCAACTTTAAAAAGTGCCAAACCCCACTCGGGGCTCTACCCATGGAGCCTATGGCCCCACGCCTCACGTCCACAGTCCTTTACTTTTTGCAAACCTGTAACTTTCTTACCCCATCCTGTTTTGCTGAAATGACTTGAAGAAAACCCCAAACTGGCAAAATAAAACTCTTTTCCTAATCCCCACCTGCTCCCGGTGCTGGACTTGAATGGGAGAAGCCCACGGCCATGGCGGCCCCCAGCCCTGAGCAGCTCTCACGGCTGCCAGGCAATCGCATTGCTTCCCCAGCACATTCACTCTCCTGCGCCTTCAGATGACTGTCTCAGCCCTCCTCCTTTCTCCTCAGATCTCTTCATTGCTTTTCACTCCTCAATCTTGGCTAAGACCTTGCTTCCCATTCCACTGGTAAATGGAAAGCAATCAAGAAAAAACTTCAGCCATCTCCTACTAGCAAATTTACTGCACCTGTGTCCCCACGAGCTGGCTTCCCCCTTACTTCTGCAAATAAACGATCCCTACAGCTACGGCCCCCCTTACAGACCAGACTCTATTCCCTTCTTACCCTCGCAAGGACACCATTCCACAAGTGCTTCCTGCTCACTCCTGCGTCAGACTTCCTGTCCCTGCTGGGCTGTCCCTACCACCTTACAAGCAGTAATTCGGGCTGACATCTGATTAGCTAAATAAACTCTCTTCACCTCCATAAGCCCCCCACCCCCTTACAGAAACTCTTCCCCTTTCTTTGTGTTCTTGTTCAGAAAAAAAAAAAAAGTGTTTAAAGTGTTTTCTAACTTCCACGTGTCCGATTCCTCTTCTCCCATTCTGTTTTGAATCCTTTCTTACTAAGGTTTTAGATTCAGCCACTCAACGGAGACCTGTCTCGTCCTGGTCTCGCTGGTGCTAAACCCAGCAGTCCGCGCTCCACCAGCAGCAGCATCTGGTCACTCTTTCCCACTTTATACCTTCTTCAGCTGGCCTCCCGCCTGTCTTCCCCCCCCGACAGCCAATGCTTCTCCAGCTCCTGGGGCTGAAACGCTGCAGCGCCAGGGCTCAGCCCGACATCTCATCTTACCCTATCCCTTCAACGCTGTTCTCGTCTGGCCCCACGGCTCAAAGCACCGCCCGTGTGCCGGTAACTCCCAGACCTCCAGCTGGACACCCCCTTTCGCTCTTTCACCCCAGACTCGTACATCCCTGTGTAAACGGACATGTCCACTTGGCTGCCCCAAACCTGACACATCCACCACAGAATTCTGACTTTCTTCTGCACATCTGCGCCTCAGACTGCTCCTTCCACAGCCCTCTGGGCTAGAGACCCTGGAGTCAGTCCTTGACTTCTCTTTCTGACACCCCTCACATCTCGTCTGCCAACAAAGCCTCCTGTTTCTCCATTCGTGACACAGCCAGAACTCAAGCGCGTCCACCAGGATAACTGGCGCTCAGGAGCAACCCGCACCAGCTCTCGCTCCGATTCCTGAAGAGCTCCGAGGCCCCGCTGCTTCTGCCCCGCTCCTCGGTGATCTGCGCTCGGCACGGCCCAAGTGGGCCCGGGACACACAGGTCAGTCCGGCCTGCCCTCCAAAGGCCCAGCCCCAAACGACTGCCCAGTTCGCTCAGAGCCAAACCGAAGTCTTCCCAGGGGCCTCCAGGGTCCCCACATGTACTCGGGGCTCCATCGTTCATTCCACCCGCCGTGCGGACCTCCCTCCACTCCCTCCAACACACCGCTGACTCTCCCACCTCAACACTTGTGCCCATGCTGCCTGGAATGCTCTCCCTCCACATACCCGAAGCGCTCACTCCAGCGGCACCTCCAGGCCTTTCCATTTGGCACCTTCTCAGTGGGATACGCCCCGAACACCCTATTTGAATTTACCCCACCCCAGGTACATCCCTGCTCTGTTTTTCTCTAAGGGATTGATGATCTAATGTACTGGGTATGTGAATCTTGTGTTTTATGACTCCTCCACCAAAATGTTAGCTTCGCGAAGTGCCAGGCATGTTTTTACTGTTTGTTCACCACAGTGTCTAAAATAGTAGGCACCAAATACATATTTCAGTGAATTAATGTCAATTCAGCCTTGGGATGATCACATGTATGTTTTGATGGTTGAGGATAATCCAAGGTGAAATTTCAGGGAATCAAAAGTATTTTCAACACAAAAGTACTTCCTTCAAAATGGGAGTCAGTTACACAAAATCCCACGTGGGAGGCTCGGTGGGCTACCTTCTCTCTGTGTAACCACGATGTTTACTTAACAGGTAACACATATTTGGGTTACTATGAAAGTTTTGCGATTGACCGTGTTCTGGTCCATTTTTTCACTTCCAAGAAACACAGCCGACATCGTCCCTTCTGATTGACCTGTACAAGATCACCTTGCTGGGCTTACTGGTGTTGCTGGGAGGGGGTTACTTGTTTTGGTCCATGTGGATTTTATGTTGCTTGATGTCTGTGTATCTCAAAATTTTGTAATGACCCATGTATTTTTTTCCACTTTAATCCTCATCTTCCTGAGTCTATTTTTCTAAATCTTATGGCTTCTCATCATCTTCCCTGATTTATCCTACTATAATCCTAATACCCTCGCCAGGCCAGATTCTTTCTTATTATTTACTCCAAATTTGGCAGAAGCTAAACAATGAAAAAGCCAGGAGAGTTACATATAAACCTCCAGTTCTGAAAAAGCCAGAAAAGGGGGTATTACCAGTGAATCTCAGATCGTAAGACATAACTCCTTAGCCTTCTCTCTCCTCGCTGTGTCTTCATGTTGACCGCAGCCTGATTTCTATCCATGGCAGTCTTCCCCAGCTTGCTGCAAGCAGACTCAGCGCTGCTGGCTCAGAATCCCTTCCCTCACCCCACATGCACGTAGGCGGTCAGGCCCATCTGAATTCCTAGGTTAGTGCCAATACAGTTGTGGTTTCTACAAACAGCCTTGACCACTCCCTCTCCTCCTGATGACTCCTCAATCTCCATTTTTTTCCAGCTTCCTGGGGCTTGAAATCACGTTGGGCCTTCTGGCCAGCCATGGCTGGCCCTTAGCTCTCCTTTGCTATGAACTCGACCTGGGATTTGGAGCACTGGAGGACGGGGTGAGTGGTGTCTGTGATACCCCACATGCAACTATTTTGCAGAACGTTTCTAAGCCGTATCACCATGTGGATGGCTCCCCTCCTCAGGGCTGATCACACTGCCTTATTTCTATAGTCTCTACTTGTAAGACTGAACTCTATAAGGTTATCTGAGTTTCTGGTACTCAGTTCCCGGCCTCACTTTGACCACTCTGACCAACAGCCGTCCCCAGGAGTCACGACGTACATGCTTTGTTCTCATTTATGTCTCAAACGATAGTCACCTATGGTTTCTGGAGCATCTGGCTATGCCCCCATTTCCCTGACTGGCTTCCCCTCACCTGCTTTGAAAATTACAACGTCATGAAATATATTCATCCATACAGTAGAACAGATACTGTTATAGAATAAAAAACATTTATGTCAGCATTTGTGTCAGCATTTAGCCAGGACCCTTTCACCTTCACTTCCACCCACACATCCACCTACATCCACAGCCTGGGTCTCTGTCATAGTTTCAACATGTCCCCATCTTCTCACAAGCTCTGAGGTAGCAAAACTCCAGGCACCTATGTCCACATCTCTGACTACCCCTTACCATTCCACACAGACTGGTTAAACTCATTCTCCTTAGTCTGCAAAGCCGGGGAAGCCGGACAGGAACCACACAGGTGCACGGGTGACAGGGAATCAATGCACCAGCTCTGCTGCAAGCTAGAAGCAGTCACCTGAAATGCTGCCTGGAACAAGGTGGGCTGCTGTCCCCAGGCGTTTACCCGAGACATGTGCAGGCTACACAGCGGAGCCGACTCCTGAGCCGGGAAGGAGAACGTCAATGTGCTTGGAACACCCCTGGCCAAGACTATTCAATAAGCACTGCTCTCAGACCTTGTTTCAAATGAAAGAAAAACAGAAACTCTGAAGGAAATGAACTAATAACGATAAGCATTTTATTCTCCCTATTGGCCAAACTCTATAAATACACTCGTTGTATAAAAACACTAGGCTCTTGATCCTTCTAAAATCTGAACTATTTGAGGATAAGGCCTGGGTAAACATGGACTATGCTTTGCTTTAGTTCAGTTCAACTCAGAGGACTGTAGTTGGACCTTATGAAATGCCAGATTGGGGAAAAAAACAAAACAAAACAAAACAGAATACTGATTTTTCAGCTCCTTTTATTTATTGCATTTTTTTTTTCTTTTTTGAAGTTTTTGGCCGGGTCTGGGCCTGAACCCACCACCTCCAGCATATGGGGCCAGCACCCTACTCCTTTGAGCCACAGGCGCCACCCTCCTTTTATTTTTCTTCCCAGTCTTCTGTTTTCACTTTTGGGTTCTTTTTGCTCCCGGGTTTATACTGTTACTCTCATTTCTGATTTTAAAGTGTAGCTGGGATCAACTTACCTGATTTCGCCCTGGCATTTGTCCAGTCCTCCTGCCTACATGACGGGAACCACCTGTTTCCACTGCCGTAAACTTCTGCCGCAAAATGGGCTACCCTTAAATATAATGCCCGATTCCCTCAAGAACCCTATTCTCAAGGCACCACCTCCATGGCTCCTGTCTGTTTACCATGGAGACAGTTTGGGTAGGGTATGTTTACTGTGGAGCCAGGAGAGCACTGGCTGCTGTGATGCTCAGGAGAAAATACAAGCAGCTATTTACACACTCCATAAAGAGGTGGCATGGAATGAGCATCCGATGTGTGCAAATCTATACAGCACGAGAAAATCACAGATTCTCTCCCGAACGTGATATGAACACATAACTAGAGAAAGATAATAGCCAGGTCAGAGAAATCTGGTACCAGCTACACATAAAGGGAAACTGTGAACAGTTTTCAACTCTAACAATGCAGCCTAATAATTCTTAAAGCATGACAGCAGGGGAAAGAAAAATGGGGATTTAGCTTGAGAGAATACCAGCTCAGGTATTCTCAAGAGTCACTGTTAAAAAATGGTCTCTTAACAAAGTAAATGTAATCCGTGGGCCTGAGTTCCACACCGGTCATTCTAGCCAGTCTTCAAAGGTTGAAATGAAAATGTGGCAGTCAAGAAGTTAATGCTGGCTTGGCGCCTGTAGCACAGTGGTCACGGCGCAGGCCACATGCACCTAGGCTGGTGGGTTTGAACCCAGCCCGGGCCAGCTAAACAATGACAGCTGCAACAAAAAAATGGCCAGGCGTTGTGGCAGGCGCCTATAAGTCCCAGCTACTTGGGAGACTGAGGGAAGAGAATCGCTTAAGCCCAAGAGTTTGATGTTGCTATGAGCTGTGACACCACAGCACTCTACCGAGGGTGACATAAGACTCTGTCTCAAAAAAAAAAAGTTAATGCTGAAGGTGGAAGAAGATTACCAGTGAATCTGCACCATCTGCGGCATAGACACAGCTGAGGACGCTAATCTCCATCCTTATAGACACAGTACCAAAATATTGTTGTGTTCACAAAGGGATTGGTTCAATTTTGTACACGTGCACTTGGGATGCCCTGTGCAAAATGTCCTTACTAAATAGACTTTATCTTAGGCTCCTTTGGAGATGGGGGATGGGCAGAGGGTTTTCTGTGACTCACGCACCGTATTATTGCACCAGAGTAGAAAACCTTGTTGCACTCAGCTCTTTTTAGATTACTTGTGCTGCTGAAAGATCTGTTGCTTTTAATGAAAAAAGTTAAAAACTAAGACCAAAAAAAAAAAAAAGGGTGGCTCTGTGAGTCTGCACCAGTATCATGCTCAAATGTGAAATGTCTGCACCAATTCTGCTTTGGGGCTCTAACTGCAAAAAATCAGAAAAACCACAAAACTGCTTCGCTACTTTCAGATGCAGGAATATTGATGGGCATTCACAATTTCCCTTTACTGAAAATTATACTGACTATAACAGGAAAGCATTGAATACTATGTCTTTCTATTATAGCCAGGTGATTTTCACAGTAGGCAATCCGCTACTACACCACAGGAGTCCTACACTCTGAAATAAAATGGCACGATGGATATAGCTGTAAGAGCTATCTCTTTTTAGTCCAGAGCCCTGTCTAGTTTCCTTACTCTTGGTTGAACGGAGTGGGCAATCCACAAAGAGTAAGTGAGAAGGGAAAAAGCAAACCACGAGTGGGGCTTTTTTGTCTTTACCAATAATACAATTGTGCTCTGCCAATTACTGGAGTAGCAACTGTAAATCAGGCTTTGAAAATACCATGAGAAAGATTTTTGCATTCCTAAAGCAGTAGATAGGCCATTTGCTACAAGGACAAAAATCAGTAAATCTACATGGATCCTGGCATGATTTTTCCACACATCTGGGTGCAATAATATGGTACATGAGTCACAGAAAACCCTCTTCCCATTCCCTGTCTCCAAACGAGCCTAACAGAAAGTCTATTTAGTAAGGACATTTTGCACAAGGCATCCTATGTGCTTAATTTTCTTTAAAACAAGGCATTAATAAAATCACAGTAACATCTAATAAGACTTTTAATTCCTTAAGGGCAAAAACCATGGAGAATCTTTAATGATTCTAATTTAGTGGGAGCATTTAGTATTTAGTTTCCCTCTTGGTAGAACAACCAATAGAATATTTCTACTCCTGCAAGATACATGTAGATTACTGAAAGCTCCAGAATGAAATGGAAAGCCAGTTGTGTCCACCGGCAAGAATGGGCACTGGTCTGTGCACCTGTATGCACTCAATAAAGACTCATTTCCAGAGCTGCTATCCTAACTGCAGAAACTGATAGCCATGGTATCAGAGAATGAAGCAGGAGTTTTGGAAACACATGGCTGTTGGCTGCAGAGTGAGTTTCCCTTTGTGATTACATGAGCAGTAAGAAGAACAAGCCTATGTAGCATGAGGCTGGGGTGATGAGGCTCAGCAACCTGCTCCCCCCAGAGACACCAGAACTTTGAGCACACGGTCGGTGCCCCGGGATAGATGGCAGATGGAGAGACACTGGAAACAATGAATTCATAAAAAATCTTTTCCCCTAAAATCTCTTAGCTAACCAGTACACATTGAAGATAAAATAATGGTACTCACAAACTCTGGGATTTTAAAATCATGCTGACTTTCCAGTGATCCACAATTGGGGATAATTGTCTGTCCAAGGTTTTCCAACACTAAAATAAACAAAGAAAGAAAGAAAGAAATAGATAAATAAATAAAGCATGTACTTTCATTGGCTGAGATACTCTTCTGCTTTTAAATCAGCAGCATGCCTTAACATTAACATTTAGCGTTTGTGGCACATTTATCCGACTTTCAGCTATCAGGGGTACTCAAAATCTTCAGCAGCTGCTTTGCCGATTGGACAATGCCGTATTTGTAAGATATTAGGCCTTAATATTCTCTCTCTCCAAGCTAGCTTTACCATGGAAAATCATTTAACTTCTACACAGCAACTAAATGTTATAAAGTCAAGCTGAGGAACACTTTAGCTTACTGATGTTCTTTTTTCTATTACATCTCAGGGTACTGATATGGAGTCATTTGGAGGTAGCAATTTTCCGCTTTAGGATCTGTTGGAACAGTAGCATCTGACAGAATATAATGGAAGCTGAACAAAATTTCCTAGCAGTGGCATTAAAAAAGAAAAAGGTGAAATTAATTATACTATCAATTTATTTAACCCATTATACCCAAATTATTGCTTGAACATATAATCAATACAAAGAAATTAGTGAAATATTTTATTTTTGTGTATATTTTAAACTCACAGTACATCTCAGTTCAGACTAGATATGTTTTAAAAGTTTAATAGTCATACGTGCCTAGCAGCTACTATTAATACTGGATAAAAGAAACCAAATCCAGAAGGTGGCTCATTCAGTAAGGGACTAAGAACTGTCTCTTCAACAAGTTACTCACATAAACAAAGGGAATTGTTCCAGACAACTAAAAGACACTAAGAGAATAAAATGATCATTTGTGGTATGTGGTTCTGGGTTGGATTCTGGCTTAAACAAACTGGGTATAGAAGATTGTTTTAAAAATTGGGAAAATGTGGCTTGGTGCCTGTAGCCTGGTGGTTACAGCGCCAGCCACAAACACCGAGGCTGGTGGGTTCGAATCCGGCCGAGGCCAGCTAAACAACAATGACAACTGCAACAAAAAATTGCCGGGCCGGTAGTCCCAGCTACTTGGGAGGCTGAGGCAACAGAATAGCGTAAGCCCAAGAGTTGGAGGTTGCTGTGAGCTATGATGCCACAGCAATCTACCCAGGGTAACACAGTGAGACTCTGTCTCAAAAAAAAAAAAAAGGGAAAATTTGAATATAATTTTTGCTGTGCAGGAAAATGTTTTTAATTAAACAAATGTAATGAAATTCATAAGTTTAAATACAAATTTAATGGGTTTTGGTTCCGCGCCTTTAGCACAGTAATTAGGAAGCCAGCCGCGTACACCAAGGCTGGCGGGTTTGAACGCAACCTGGGCCAGCTAAACAACAATGACAATTGCAACAAAAAATAGCCAGACACTGTGGCAGGAGCCTGTAGTCCCAGCTACTGGGAGGCTGAGGCAAGAGAATCTCTTAAGCCCAGGAGTTTGAGGTTGCCGTGAGCTATGATGCCACCGCACTCTATCGAGGGCAACATAGTGAGACTCAGTCTGAAAAAAAAACCAAGGAATTTTTTGCAGTTTTATTGATTTATTTATTCTTCAATTAATATGAGGGTATGACGATGGTTAGGTTACACTGTTTACATTTACATTGGGTAGAGTCCAAGTGGTAGCTGTGCCTAAAAATGTAATGTTTAAATAAATTTAAATAAACCATCTCATTTATCTACAAATCTAGTCTCTTTAACAAATCAATAACATGAAAAAGGTAGACCTTAGTTAAAGATGTAAAGAGCCTCAAGGGACATAAACTATGAGCAATAGATGGTCTTCAACGGGATCCTAACTTGAATGAAG
>CAUYON010127984.1:0-14894 GCA_963573935.1 Arctocebus calabarensis | reverse complement strand
GCATCACAGCTCACAGCAACCTCCAAATCCTGGGCTCAAGCGAGTCTCCTGCCTCCGCCTCCCAAGTAGCTGGGACTACAGGCGCCCGCCACAATGCCCGGCCATTTTTTGGTTGCAGCCATCATTGTTGTTTGGCGGGCCTGGGCTGGATTCGAACCCGCCAGCTCAGGTGCCCGACGAGCCACAGGCACTGAGCCAAATTCTTTACTTTTTAAAATAAGTAACACAGCTTGGTGCAGGGGGTCATGCCTGTAATCCTAGCACTCCAGGAGGCCAAAATGTGTGGATCATCTGAACTCCGGAGTTGGAGATCAGCCTGAGCAACAGCCAGATGCCTCCCCAACCCCACTAAAAATAGAAAAAATAGCCCAGCATGGTGGCAGGTGCCTGTAGTCCCAGCTACTGGGAGGCTGATACAAAAGAGGATCGCTTGAGTCCAAGAGTTTGAGTTGCTGTGAACTATGAGCCACAGCACTCTACCAGGGGAAAAGAGCGAGACTCAGTCTTAAATAATTAAATAAAGTGCACATACAAAACAAATACATATTCTTTTCCTCAAAGGTAGTATTCTAGACAAATTGTTCTGCATCTTACCTTTTTATGTTATCTTTGGAGATATCTCAATTAAGTTCATGAAAGCCTTCTTTTTTTTTTTCTGAGACAGAGTCTCACTCTGTTGCCCTCACAGCAACCTCAAACTTCTGGGTTCAGGTGATCCTCCTGCCTCAGTCTCCCAAGTAGCTGGCACTATAGACGCCTTCCACAATGCCTGTCTCATTTGTCTATTTTTAGTAGAGATGAGGTCTCACTCTTGTCTGGAGCTCCTAAGCTCAATTCTAGGACTCCAGGGTGCTAGGATCATAGGACTGAGCAACCCTCCACTCTCTCTATGCCTAGCACTTCCCTGCCCCAAAGTGCTGGAGATCTTCAGGGCCCCTCCCTTGGGTTCCTGGTTTTTAAAAAGTCATTCTTTGTAATCCAGAGGTGAATGAGTAGTTGGAAAGATAGAGAAACTGGCATAGGGCAGTACCTAGAACAGTCCTGTAATTGAAATCAAAACCCTCCCTGTTTTGCCTGAGGTTTCTTGGGCTTGCTTTTGTGAGGATTTGTATCACTGGGGTAAGCCTTCCTGGATATTGAATCAGGAGATTTGACTTGGTTTTGATAAATGGAAAGAAAAAAATGCTACAAATATGAAAATACTCTAATGAAAATAACAAATTTTATACTACAGAACATTACACATTCAAGAAACGTCTGTCCATTTTAATTTTTAGAGAACTCAATAGCGTAGTGGTTCTCACGATTGTTTCACACGCAAACAATCCTCACTCTGAAACTGGGCAAAAGAATACTTCTTGCATTTTCTTCCTCTCTCTCTACTTCTACTTACTTGCATAATTTCTCATTTCATTTAATTTGGTCGCTCTCGGCAGCAATGCTGGCGGAGTGTCGGAGTGGGGCCCTAACTTCTGTCCCTATACTTGTGCAGTGGCTTCTGACCCAAGTTAGTAAGCTGAGGCAACTCTGGGGGCAGGTCGCACCTGCCAGATTCATCCGGGCTCCCTTTGAATCAGGAAAGAGGTGATGATAGTTTGTAAAACAGAACATAGCTCTTTTTTGAATCACAGCAGTGTGCATTTTATTGGGTTGTCTTTTAATTTATTGAATTTTATTTATCACTTAATTAAGCATTCTTTGTATTGTCAATATTGCCTTTCTACCTATGTCTGGTAAATATGTTAATGGTGTCTTGTGATAAAATTCTTTTTTTTAAATATATATATATATTTTTTTTATTGTTTGCGATTCATTGAGGGTACAAAAAACCAGGTTACACTGATTGCATTTGTTAGGTAAAGTCCCTCTTACAATTGAGTTTTGCCCCCAAAAGGTATGGCACACACCAAGACCCTACTCCCCTCACTTTTTCCCTCTCTCTGCTCTTCCTTTCCCCACCCCTCCCTTATTCTTTCTCTCTCTGCTCTCCCCTTCCCCCACCCCATCACGTCATTAATTGTCCTCATATCAAAACTGAGTACATAGGATTCATGCTTCTCCATTCTTGTGATGCTTTTACTAAGCATATTACTAAGAATTACTAAGTATTACTAAGAATAATGTGTTCCACTTCCATCCAGGTTAATACAAAGGCTGTAAAGTCTCCATTTTGTTTAATGGCTGACTAGTATTCCATAGTGTACATATACCATAGCTTAGTAATCCATTCCTGGGTTTGTGGGCATTTAGGCTGTTTCCACATTTTGGCGATTGTAAATTGAGCTGCAATAAACAGTCTAGTACAAGTGTCCTTACAATAAAAGGTTTTTTTCTCCTTCTAGGTAGATGCCCAGTAATGGGATTGCAGGATCAAATGGGAGGTCTAGCTTGAGTTCTTTGAGAGTTTGCCATACTTCCTTCCAAAAAGGTTGTATTAGTTTGCAGTCCCACCGGCAGTGTAAAAGTGTTCCCTTCTCTCTACACCCATGCCAGCATCTGCAGTTTTGAGATTTTGTGATGGGGGCCATTCTTACTGGGGTTAGATGGTATCTCAGGGTGGTTTTGATTTGCATTTCTCTAATAATTAGGGATGATGAGCATTTTTTCATGTTTGTTAGCCATTTGTCCGTCTTCCTTAGAGAAGGTTCTATTCATGTTTCTTGCCCATTGATATATGGGATTGTTGGCTATTTTCATGTGGATTAATTTGAGTTTTCTATAGATCCTAGTTATCAAGCTTTTGTCTAATTCAAAATATGCAAATATCCTTTCCCATTGTGTAGGTTGTCTATTTGCTTTGGTTGTTGTCTCCTTAGCTGTACAAAAGTTTTGAGTTTAATTAAGTACCATTTGTTTATTTTTGGTTTTGTTGCATTTGCATGGCAGTCTTCTTCATGAAGTCTTTCACCAGGCCAATATCTTTGTGATAAAATTCTTAATTTTTATGGAGTCCAATTCATTTAACTTTTATGTTAATTATTGTGTCTCTGTAAGAAATCTGTACTTCTCCAAGGTCACAGAAATACTCTATGCTTATTTCCCAATAGTAACTTAATTATTTAGCATCCATTTTAAGGAATATGAGCAACAGATATGAACAGGCACTTCCAAAATAGAATATGTCAGTGGCCATTGAGCCCATGAGCATGCCTTGCAATACCTTTGTTTTAACTAGTGGTGACCTAGACAGTAACCTCAACTGTCTTTGGCAACTTAATTTTGTTGCCAGAAATTATTTCAATACTCTTCTGTGAGGGTTGTGTTTCTTTGGGAGAGGAGGAAGTGGGTTTGGGGTAGGTCACAGACGAAGAAGATAAAAAAACAATGTTTCTGTCCTCAAGATCTTTGGGAATACTATACTTCAGAGACAATTTCTTAACCTGACTTCCCTTTCTCTTTCAGTTCCTTCCATCCCTCCAACCTCCATGCCCCAGAAAGACCTTCAGACACTTAGTTCACAACTGGGCTTGATCTACCTGTCTTCTGCTCCAGGCTTTTCTACTTGAAGTCGATTATGGGATGTTGGATACAGTACCGGAGTCAAATCTGTAGCTCCAGCCATGAGATCCTCAAGTTGGGTACTCAGGTGTCTGAGGCTTACAGAAGGTTCTTCTTCACTGGGTTCAAGGAGAAGTCTCCCAGTACACCAAATTCAGGTCTACCTGAAGGGGGACTCCCAAACTTTACTGGAGTTGCAATGGTTCTTGTAGGCAGTAGATTTGTGGGGTTCTAGATTTTCTGGGCTAGTGGCAACATTTATTAAAACTTTAAAAAGAGAGAAAGAAAATGTTTCAAGTTTTAATTATTTGATGCTGTAGGTTTTATTACATGTTTTCTAGATAGAGTTAAAAATAAGTCAATTTTACTTTGATTTAATTTTTTTTATATTATCGGGTAAGAACAATTGACATGAGATTGGCCTTCTGCTTTGTATCAAATTCCTCTCTTCTTATACCACAATAATCATCAACAGAGATTTCTGTGAGCAACTATAAGGTTCTGCCCTTTCCCTCCCCCCACACCAAGCATCAGACACTATCTGGGTATAGGGATCTACCTGGAGAGTGTGTTAGATCTTACAGGGTGAGGGCTCAGTCCCACAAACTACCCCTGCCCCCACCAGCTTTAAGTATCGTGTCTGGAACTTTTGACCCACCAGCTTTAAGTTGGGGTTTCCACTACCTCTTCTTCCTATTAAATCGATTTGGTGGAGTGGCTTATAGATCTCAGGGAAACACCCTTACTGGTCTATTATAAAGGATTTTACAAAGGATACAGATGAAGAGATGTGTAGGACAAGGTAAAGGAAGCAGGGGAGTTCCCTGGGGGACACTCTCAGGAATCTTCATGTGTTCAACTATCTAGAGGCTCCCTAAATCCAGTGTTCTTGGGTTTTTAATGGATAACTGTGTAGAAATGTGATTAGCCTGTGAGGTATGCAGGGTTATGGGGCAAGGCCTCTCTGGAATGCAGGCCTTATGACCAAAACGGGAAAGAGGAGGAGGAAGATTAGATTCCTGCCTTGGAAGAGGCGAAAGGAGGACCCAGAAGGCCAAAGAGATTATTTTTCCTGAGCCATAAAGCACCCAACATTATAGCCAAAGATTCTATCAGGTGCTTTGGGCGTTATGAGCTGGAAACCACGTATGTACCAGAATACCAAACCCTCTTAAGTTTTAAGTGTAAAATATATAGTCATCCCTCACTATATGCAAGGTATTGATTCTAGAACCACTTCCCCTCATTCCTCCCATGCCTCACACGTTTTCCAAGAACCATCGCTAGTTAGGCCTCTCACTCAGCTCTGCCAAACTGACTTCTACTTTTGTTTTCATATCCTATGAATACTGTATCTTCAATCTGTGCATTTTGTTTTTAAAAATCTGCATATAAGCATACTGGACAGGTACAGTTCAAACCCATGTTATTCAAAGGTCAACTGTAGTGTTAATTCTAGGCACAATGTTATACAACAGATCTCTAGAACTTACTCATCTTGCATAACTGAAACTTTGTTTGTTGATTAGTAATTCTTTCATTTCTCTTTCTCCCAAGCCCCTGGCAACCATGATAGCAGTCTGATTTTATGAGTTTGATCATTTTAGGAATCTCAGGTGGAATTAAGCAGTATTTGTCATTTTGAGTGGGTTATTTCACTTAGCGTAGTATCCTCAAGGTTCATCCATTGCTGCATATTGCCTAATTTCTCCATTTATGAAAGTGTGAACAATATTCCATTCTATGTCGGTATGTACCACATTTTCTCTATCCATTAATCTGATGGACATTTAGGTTGTTTCCACAGCGTGACTGTTGTGAATTCATTAATTACAATGAATTTAGGAGTGCTATGATGTCTTTGAGATCCTAATTTTAACTTTTTGGGGTAAAACTTGGCAGCAGTGGTATTGCTGGCTCATATAATGCTAATTCCATTTTTAATTTTTTTAGACATCCATACTATTTTTCATAGTGGATGCACCATTTTGCATTTCTACCTATAGGGTACAAAGATTTTAACTTTTTACCATGCTCACCAACACTTGTTTTGGAGTATTTTTGATAATAGTCACTCTAGCAGGTATGAGGTGACATCTCTGTTGGTTTGCTTTGCATTTCCTGATAATTATATGCAAGGGATTGATTCTAGAACTATCTCCTGCTCTGACTAAAACTTTTCAGTACTATGTTGAATAAAAGTTCTGCAAGTCAGGCAGCACCTGTGGCTCAAAGGAGTAAGGTGCCAGCTTCATATGCCAGAGGTGGGGGGTTCAAACCTGGCCTTGGCCAAAAACTACAAAAAAAAAAGAAAGAAAGAAAGTACTGAAAGTGGCATCTTAACCTCATTCTTGATCTTAGAGAAAAAGCTTGTAGTTTTTTACCGTTCAGTATAATGTTAAGTGTAGGCTTGTCATACATGGTCCTTATGTTGAGATACACTTCTTCAATACCTAATTTGTTTGTTAAGTGTAGGCTTGTCATACATGGTTCTTATGTTGAGATACACTTCTTCAATGCCTAATTTGTTGAGAGCTCTTTTGTGAAAGTGCATTGCAGTTTGTTAAGGGCTTCTTTTTTTTCCGCATCAATTGAGATGATTATGTAATTTTTATCTTTCATTCTGTTTATGTGACATATCAAATTAATTGATTTTTATATGTGAACTCTGTCTTTGCATCCAGGAATAAATTCTACTTGTTCATGGTGTATGATTCTTTTAATGTGCTGTTGAAAGCAGTTTGTCAGTATTTTACTGAGGATATTTTCCTCTATATTTCATCATCAGGAAGATTGGCCCAAAGTTTTATCATAATATCCTTATCTATCTTTATTTGATATCAGGACAGTTCTGGTCTCATAAAATAAGTTTGGAAGTGTTCTGTTCTTCAGTTTTATGGATGAATGTAAGAAAGATTGGCTTTAATTCTTCTTTTTAAATGTAGTAATGAAGTCATCTGGTCCTGGGCTTTTCTTTGTTGGGAGGTTTTTGGTTATTGATTTAATCTTCATATTAGTTGTAGGTCTGTTCATACTTTTTATTTATTTGTGATTCAGTCTTGGTACATTGTATGATTTTAGAAATGCATGCATTTCCTCTAAGTTGTCCATTTGTTAGTATATAGTAGTGTCTTGTGATCCTTTCTATTTGTGTAGCATCACTTGTAATGTCTCCTCTTTCACTTTTGATTTATTTGAGTTTTCTGTTTTGTTTGTTACTCTGTCTACATGTCAATTTTGCTTATCATTTCAAAAACCCAATCTTGATTTTGCTGAAGTTTTTCTATTTTTAAATTTTTTCTATTTATTTTATTTCTGCTTTAATCTTTATTATTTCCTTCTTCCGGCTCACTTTTCTAGATATTTAAAGTATAAAGTTAAATTGTTTATTTGAGATCTTTCTTCTTGTTTAGAGTAGGTAGTACTAACATTGCTTTTGCTGTATCCGTAAGTTGTTTGTTTTGTTTTGTTTTTGTTTTTGAGACAGAGACTCACTCTGTTGCCCTGAGTACAGTGCTGTGCCATCATTGCAGCTCACAACAACCTCAAACTCTTGGGTTCAAGCAATCCTCCTGCCTCAGCCTCCAAAGTAGCTGGGAATATAGGCCACCACAACATCTAGCTATTTTTTTCTATTTTTAGTAGAGATGGTCTCACTTTGCTCAGGCTGGCCTCTAACACCCACCTTGACCTCCCAGAGTGGTGTAGGACACCCTGGCCAGCTGCATCCATAAAATTGGTATGTTGTATTTTTGTTTTTATTTATTTACAGATATTTTCTAATTTCCCTTTTTTGTTTCTTCTTTGACCCATTGGTTGTTCAAAAGTGTGTTGTTTAATTTTCATGTATTTGTGCATTTTCCCGTCATTCTTGTGCTACTGACTTCTGGGTTTATTCTAATATAATCAAAGAAGATACCTGGTATGATTTTTGATCTTAATTTTATTAAGACATATATTTGTGACCTAGTGTGATTTCTCCTAGAAAATGCTCTGCGTATACCCAGGAAGAATGTATACTGTGTTGCTATGGGGTAGAATGTTCAGAATAGGTCTGTTAGGTAAATTTAGTTTTCTTCTGATTTTTAACATAAGGTTAGTATATGAGTGCTACTATTTCCCTACTTAGGTTACTCAAGGATATCATTCTGCTTTTAATTATGATCTCTAGTTTTCACTTCGGTAATGTCTATAACTTAAACAAAATACAAAATCCCAAGGAGGGCAGAGACTTGAAATCTCAGTGAGATTATAGTTTTTGTACCTGGTGGACCAATAGGATTTACATGATTCTTCTGATTTTGTGAATTCTCTCAAACTCTTAGAATTAAGTTTAATATGCTGTCTCTTACATAAAATTGGACTTTATATCAGGTTCTATATATTTTGAGAAAATAAATAAAGGAAGTATTTATTGAGAATCTGATGCAAATGACTCATTTTAGATGTAAAATTATTTGATTCTTTTAAAAATGGCCTGAAATGCCACACATGCTCAACTCATAAATACTTCTCCAGCCTTATTTCAAGTCATATTTCCTCTCACTCTTTGTACTCTATTTACACGGTTCATATGTATTTTTATTTTTTACTTTACTTTTTTTTTTTTTTTTTTTTGCAGTTTTTAGCTGGGGCTGGGTTTGAACCTGCCACCTCTGGTATATGGGGCCGGCACCCTACTCCTTTGAGCCACAGGCACTGCCCTGTATTTTTACTTTTTAAGAGACAGGGTCTCACTCTGTCATCTAGCAACATAATCATAGCTCACTGCAGCCTTGAACTACCAGGCTCAAAAGATCCTCCTGCCTTAGCCTCCTGAGTAGCTAGAACTATAGGCATGTGCCACAAGGTCCAGCTTATTTTTTACTTTTACTTTTTATGTTTTGGAGACAGGATCTTGCTATGTTGCTCAGACTTGGCCAGGGAATATTGCTTCTTTTTATTTACAGGGATATCTCCTACCAAAAGGCCTTTGTATATACCATTTCAAATTTTTGGAAAACTCTTTTTTCCCTAGTCTGTTCTCTAGACTCCAGGTCAATAAATAATTCTGTAAAGACTGTCCTAAACCCTTAACTATGTGATATCTGCCTTAATCATAGAAAAATACCTATCTTCTCCTAGCAATTTTAACATTAGTTTGCATGTCAATTTAATGTTTTTCTCCCACAGTGGAATGTAAGTTCTATTAGGATAGGTGCAGTGTCTGTTCCTATTCACCAGTGAAAGGCCACTGACTATAACAGAACCTAGTTTATAATAGGCTCTCAATAAGTATTAGTGGAATGAATGGATGACCCTCACTATGGCACTATTAGATGTGTATTATTATACCAATTTTAAGGGGACTTAATCAAACAGATTAATTAACTTGGCCAAGTTGAAGAGCTTATAAATAAGAAAATTATAATTCAAATACATGACAAAGGAATTTTATTCTGAATATGTAAACAACTTCTATAAATCATTAGGAAAAAGATTGCCTAATGAAACAATGTACAAAAAAATTGACCCTGCATAAAATAAAATATCCAGATTGTAGTAAAATTTGGAAATAATCTCAACTTTATTAGTTATGAAAGAAATGCAAATTGACACCATAATAGTATATAATTAGAATCACTAAAATGAAAAATACAGAAAATAATAAGCATTTGCAAGGATGTGGAACAAAAAGAATCTTCATATGAAGGGACTTGAAAAAGTTCATAGAAAATGTGTATGATGAAAAAACTACGCATAAATTTCAAAATGTTTTTGAAAATTTAAAATGAACTTTTACTAACTTGTTATAACATGTCTGAACAGGATCTAGTTTGAGGCACTAAGAAAGATAACACATCAGTTTGAAAAGAGCCCCTGTCAGAGCAACATGAATTCTGCTAAAATTGAAGCAAGAACTCTAAATTTATGGTGGATTTTGGGTTGAAGAATGGTGAAATAATTGATGCTTTACAACAAGTTATGAGGGCAATGCCTTCCACAAATCAGCAGTTTACAAATGGATAACTCATTTTAAAATGAGACAGGCATTGTTGAAGATAAAGCCCACAGTAGCAGAACATGAATTTGAAAAAAAAATTAACCTTGTTTGTGCCCTACTTGAAGAGAACTATTAATGGAAGAAGTAATAGCTAACACTACAGACATCTCATTGAGTCAGCTTCTATAATTCTGACTGAAGAATTAAAGTTGAGCAAACTTTCCAGTGATGGGTGCTAAAACTGTTGCATCCAGATCGACTGAAGACCAGTACGTAGCAGTCAATGGAAATTTTAAACAAGTGGGATCAAGATTCTGAAGCATTACCTCAAAGAATTGTAACAGAAGAGGGAACATGGCTTTACCACTATGATTCCGAAGACAAAGCACAATCAAAGCAATGGCTACCAAAAGGTGGAGTGGTCTAATCAAAGCAAAAGTGGGCTGGTCAAGAGCAAAGAACATGGCAACAGTTTTCTGTGATCCTCAAGGCATTTTGCGTATTGAATAACATCTGTTTATTATGAGATTGTTTTAAGTCTATTAGCTGAATCTTTAGCAGAAAAATGCCCAAGAAAGCTTCACTGGGGATTCCTCCTCCACCACTATAAAGCTCCTGCTATTCCTCTCACAAAATAAAGAAAAAATTTTAAGAGTTTTGATGGGAAATCATTAGGCATCCACCTTATAGTCCTAATTTGGTTCTTTATAACTTCTTTTCGTTTCCTAATCTTTTTTTTTCAATTGTGTTTTATTAAATCATAACTTTGTACATTGATGCATTTATGGGGTTCAGGGCACTGCTTCAATATACAATGTGAAATGCTTATATTGAACTAAGTAACACATCCATCACAATTACACTCATTTCGGCTTGGCGTCTGTGGCTCAGCTGGCTAAGGCGCCAACCGCGTACACCTGAGTTGGCGGGTTCGAATCCAGCCCGGGCCCGCCAAACAACAATCATGGCTGCAACCAAAAATGGCCGGGTGTTGTGGTGGGCGCCTGTAGTCCCAGCTACTTGGGAGGCGGGGGCAAGAGACTCGCTTGAGCCTAGGAATTGGAGGTTGCTGTGAGCTGTAATGCTACTATACTCTATCCAGGGTGACAGCTTGAGGCTGTGTCTCAAAAAAAAATTACACTCATTTCTTAATAGTTTTGAAATGTACCATTGTGTCATGCACATTCGGTGAAGTCCCCCGAATACCCTCCCTCTTCCCATATCCCCCTTTCCCTCCCCTCTCTCTCCTCTCCCCTTCTGCTTTCTGGACTATAGTTATGTTTTGCCATTCATATGAGTGTGTAGGTGGTCATAGTAGTATTGAGTACATTGGATACTTTTTTTCCCCATTCTTGAGATACTTTACTTTTTTTTTTTTTTGAGACAGAGCCTCAAGCTGTCAATCTGGATGTACATCAGGTGTACATGGCTGGCGCCTTAGCCGGTTGAGCCACAGGCGCTGAGCTGAGATACTTTACTAAGAAGAATATGTTCCAGCTCTATCCAGGTAAACATAAAAGATGTGAAGTCTCCAACACCTGAGGTATTGTCCAGTTAAAAAAAATAAATAAAAATAGAAATAATTGAAAAGACAATGTTGATATGGTTAAATTCCCAGGACCCTCAGTTCTATAAGGATGGATTAAATGGCTGGTATTATGGATCACAAAACTGTCTTGAACTTGATGGAGCTTTAGAAATTAAGAAATTTAAAGAAAAGTTAAGGACTTGAGCCCATTAAGTCCTAAAACCCTAACTCTTTCGGCAAATTTAGAGAAACTTGCAAAAAATGACTCCACCTTTTAAAAGTCTCATTTAATACTGTTAAGATGACAATTAAATTTGAACATGAGTTTTGGAGGAGAAAACATTCAAGCTCTAGAAATCCTTACAGACCACAGCCCACTGAAATTATTCAAACTAGTAAATATTAAATTATTCACCCTGCCCTGCCTTGCCTTTCCCTAATTAATTAATGTTAATTGTTAACATTAATCAAATGTTAAATGTTAAGAAATGAAGTTTATATTTTTTACTTTATCTTTTAATTTCATATTGCACAAATGTTTTGAAGTCAGTACATACACTACTGGAGGGAATTTAAAATGGTACAACCACTTTGAAAAATTATTTGAAAATATCTAATCAATAAGATATATGTCAACTCTGTCACACTGAAATGTCACTCCTATTTATATTCCCTACAGAAGTGTATTCATATATTTACCTAAAGAGAATGTTCTAAGTAACACAATTTATAATAACTAACACTTGAAAATGTCCAAGTTTGTATCTAAACTTAAGAAGTCAGACACAAAGGTAGACATACTATGTGATTCTATTTGTGTAAATTTATTTATTTATTTATTTTTTTGAGACAGAGCCTCAAGTTGTCACCCTGGATAGAGTGCTGTGGCATCACAGCTCACAGCAACCTCCAATTCCTGGGCTCAAGCAAGTCTCCTGCCTCTGTCTCCCAAGTAGCTGGGACCACAGGATCCCGCCACAACGCCAGGCCATTTTTTTTTTTTTTAAGTTGCAGGCGTCATTGTTGTTTGGCTGGCCTGGGCTGGATTCGAACCTGCCAGCTCAGGTGTACGTGGCTGGCGCCTTAGCCCGTTGAGCCACAGGCACCAAGCCTCTATTTGTGTAAATTTAAATGACAGTATTCTTTGTTCTTCAAAGTCAGGATGGTGGTTACACTTAGAAGCAGTGGCAAAGGAGGAAAAGGAATCCACTTAAAGCAGGTGTATCAATCTGTGTCTGATCAGAGGGAAGCCACACAGTAACTTGAGCAGGGAAAGTTTAATATAGGATTTATTAACTACATCATAGGATTGGAGTTAAGAAGTAAAGAGAACTCTAAAGAACATAGGCCTGGCCATCATTAGGAGCAACTACTACTCTTAGGACTGAGTCAGAGCACAAAAGGAAGTATCCCTTACCCTACTAGAGTTGAGAGCCAAACCTAGTTGGGAAGGACAGAATAGTCACTGTGGTGCCCCAACTCAGCGTGCAGGACATGTGCCATTTAGAGTACTGGGAAAAATTGTTCATGCAGAGGTTTGTCAGCAGAGGTACTCTAAAGGAGGTGCCCAGAGCGCAGAAATACTGGAGAAAAACCCCTCAGACTGTGGCAGCTCGCCCTTTGAGCACACCCTAATTTAGCAGTAAAATCATTCCTCTGGCATCATTCTCCAGTGCCCTCTATTGACAAAATTTAACATTGTGCCAGTTGCAAAGGGCCCAGATCCATTTTCACCAAATAGGAAAAAAAAAAAGTGAATTTGTAGGGAGGTGCTGTAGAAATAACTTGTACAGTTCACCCCTTGGACTACTTAGTGTAGCTTCCATATTCATTCTTCTGCAAATATTTGAACACCCTTACGACAATAAAACCGTAAATATTTTTATCTAACAAGACACACCCATTCTTCTTACAAGTGGAGATGCTCTTACCTTTTCCTCCAAAGGAGCAGCCAACAGTCCCAGGAGACATTACATTCATTGCAGGCTGTAACAATTACTTTACAAATTCAGTGGCAATCTCTCTGAATATTCCATCATCTGAAGACTAAATTGTAAACTTAATTTCTAGCAACTTGTGTGTAAAATAAAATGGGAAGGAGAGAAAAGAAAATAGTTACAAATAGCAAACATGTGAGGCTACTATAGTCCTATTTTGGTAATAGATCTTGAGGCTATAATTGATATCCATGTCTTCCTTCTTCAACTATTGCTTTATATTCTTTTATTTGGTAGATGGTGCAGCCCACCAGAGGAAACATAAAAGTGGCTCAGGAAAATGAAGCTTATTAAAGTCATAGATCTAGAGACAAGAGACATGGCCTGCTATGCCCTGTCACATGAGAAAGACATCAGGGTGGTCAGGTGGGGAAGACTAGAACAGGGAGGAAGCATTAGGCCAGAGCCTTTATTAGGGTTTGGAGGGAAAGTCAAGGCAGGGCAGGGTGAATAATTTAATATTTACTAGTTTGAATAATTTTAGTGGGCTGTGGTCTATAGGGATTTCTGTAGCTTGAATGTTTTCTCCTCTAAAACTCATGTTCAAATTTAATTGTCATTTTAACAGTATTAAGTGAGACTTTTAAGAGGTGGAGTCATTTTTGCAAGTTCCTCTAAATTTGCCAAAAGAATTAGGGTCTTAGTACTTGATGGGCTCAGGACAAATGTTCATTTTCACGGAAGGGATGAAAGAGAACAGTGCCGAATTTCTTTTGGTTGTTCCAAATTTAATTATGGTTTTGTATCCTTGTTCAAGGGCAGAATCTCTGATGTAAGTTTAACAGCTGACTTTCAAAAGTTGAGTTTCTTCTCTGAACTTCAGCAAAAAAGAGCAAAGAATAGACTGTCCATTTCCCCACTGGTCTCAAAGCCGATCCCTGTTCTTTCCAAGAAGTTTCGGAGAAAACTCCCTTTGCAGAAAATCCTGCAAGTTCTCTTAGTACTCCAAGGTAGCTAGTCTCACCTGCATGATGCGAGCAGGGTTCTGGGTTTCAAGGGCTTTTTCAGGTTCACTCCCCTCGCCCTCCCCCCCCCCAACCCCGGCCCTTCAGAGCCCACGGACTCCGAGGGAGATCAGAACTGAAGGTTTTCTGGCGCTGAGGGTTATGGTGTCAGGGAGTTAATTCAGTTTGTGGCTGGATGATGGAGGAGGGATAAAGGCTCACGTGTTTGAGAAAACAAAGATTCTGTGCTGTGTGCTTGAGAATACAAAGATCTTATCTCGTTCAAACGGAAACTCCGCTAAGTAAAGTTAAAAGTTAAGGGAGCAAAAAAAAAAAAAAAAAAAAAATCACCTTGTTTCCGCCCGGTTTCGAACCGGGGACCTTTCGCGTGTTAGGCGAACGTGATAACCACTACACTACGGAAACCCACATGGGAACCATTCTTCTTCTTTATCCTTTAATAGACTAGGCCTAGATTCTCTTTTTTTGTCCCAGATAATTTTTCAAATGACAGTGAATTTGTCTTTCACATTTGGTATTTGTAACATACAAACTTGACCTAATTTGAGGGAAATTTGATAAACAACTCATTTGTACTTTTTTTGGTATAACAAAATATATTTCCTATTGTGGTGGGCGCCTGTAATCCCAGCTATTTGGGAGGCGGAGGCAAGAGACTCGCTTGAGCCCAGGAATTGGAGGCTGCTGTGAGCTGTGAATCAACAGCACTCTATCCAGAGTGACAGCTTGAGGCTCTGTCTCTAAAAAAAAAAAAAAAATATATATATATATATATATATATATGTTGGCGACCATCAGGCTCTTTAACCTAAAATGGCGCCGGGAGTCCTTCTCCTCCCGCCGCAGCTCGCGCCAAAAAGCCTGGCCCGTATCGTCATTGGCCCTTCCTAAAAAGGTCACAATAAAGCCTATTGGCCGGTTTG
>CAUYON010127983.1:0-10575 GCA_963573935.1 Arctocebus calabarensis | reverse complement strand
TTTCAAAATTGTAGGTGTTAAGATTTTTTTATTTTTATTTATTTATTTTTTTACATATACATGTGTTAATTAGGTTTCCACTTTTTGCCTTTACAGAATTTAAAAGGCTTAAAATTTAATAACAATAACAATGTTTAAGATAAGGACTAGAAACAAAAACCACGTAAAGAATGAACAAAGATAAATACATTCAGAAAAGAAAACAGATGATTACTGCATCAAAGTATTAAGCAATATTAATAATAATGCCAAGAAAGTAACGTTCACATTGTCAAATAAGAGTATTTCTATTATAGAATGCTTTGACTCTGAGGCTCAGTATGGAGTCATCCATTAACTTCTTATTTTTTTTCCAAAGTCTCAAAAAATAGACAAGTAACATTATACAAATAAAAGTAAAAGAGAGTTTCAAAAAACAGATCATACCAAATCTTATAGACAATAGAAAAAGAAGAAATATTTCAAAAACGTTCTACTTGATCTGGATACACCTCTGATTTAAAAGAGTTGAATAACCATCCTCACCTCTCCAGCCCCATTCTTCTGCCTTGTTTTACATCACAGAGGTTGGTGTAAGCTCATCCCTCTGGTTGCTCAGGCAATGATCCTTGGGTTTGTCCTCATTTCCTCTTTTTTCCTTTTCTGCTCCTCAAATAAGTCCATCAGCAGAATCTGTCAGCTCTCCTAGAAATGTGAATCCAAAATGTTCATCACCTCCATGAGCCAAGCCCTATAAAAACCCTGCCTCAGTCCCTGGTTGGTTGTCCCGTTTCTCCCTTTGCCCCGTGAGCAGCTGACCATCCTGTGCACCCCACCCTTTCCTTCCCTGTGTCATCCCTGACATGATGGATACCTTGTTCATTTCTCTCCAGCAAGAACATGTGAGCGTATCCTGTGTTCTGTGGCTTTGCCCTCGTCATTTCCCCAGGTGGCAATGACTATTGTCCTGTTCCTTCTTACCGAATGTTAGAATGCTCACATTCCTGCAGCCTCATACCATTGCCCTTCTTCGTTTTTCTGCAGAGCCTTTATCACCTTTTCACAGTGTGTCTATTTTCTTACTTATTCTTCATCGGTCTCCTAACACTGATAGCAGGTCATGGGGGCAGAGATATCTGCGTGTGTGTGTGTGTGTGTGTGGTGTGAGTGTATGTGTGTTTTCACTTTTCCACCCATAGTGATTGCACAGGGGCACACAAGAATACTCTAAATTGGCTGGGCATGGTGGCTAACGCCTGTAATCCTAGCACTCTGGGAGGCCAAGGCGAGTTGATTGCTTAAGCTCAGGAGTTCGAGACCAGCCCAAGCAAGAGGGAGACCCTGTCTCCAAAAATAGCTGGGTATGGTGGCGGGTGCCTGTAGTCCCAACTACTCTGGAGGCTGAGGCTAGAGGATTGCTTTAGCCCAAGAGTTTGAGGTTCCTATGAACTGTAATGCCATGGCACTCTACTGATGGTGACAAAGTGAGACGTTATCTAAAAAAAAAAGAAGAAGAAAGAAAAATACTTTAAGTCGATCAATAAATGATAAAGTATTGTTTTAAGGTTATTAATTTCTTAAACATTATGGTTATTGATTTAAAGAAAAAAACATATAAACCTGGTTAGTGTGTGAACCACATGAGAGACTATCTATATGTACAGCGAAAAGTAAGTCTGTGCTTTACCCTCATCTCACGTTATTTATTTCTAAAAATGGTGTATGTGTATGCTGGCATGTGTCCTATACATGGCTGTTTAAACTGTTTCTTATCTTGGAGATCATTCTTTATCATTACACGTACAATGTGTAATACACATACATTTACATATATTGTACAATAATATACACTGGCCAACCACGAGGCTCTCTTGTATATATTGCATAAATAGCAACGTATAAGATCGTGTGCACGCTATTTTTAAAAGTGTGCATGTGGATGGGCGCACATGTATACCAATACATAACTATTTTTCCTGGCTGAGTTTCAAATCAGTGTTTGACTGTGATTGTTTTTTTCTTTTCCAGTGCCCACCGTTGATGTCTTTCAGATTTCCACAAAAGAACGGTTTGGATTGGGACATCAGCTAAAAAAGTAAGTTTTTCGAAGTGTAAAAAGGTAAATTTCTGTTGAAAAGACCCGAGTTATTGTCTTGCTTGCTTTTAAAAAAGGTTTATTTAATAACTTTCTGAAGCAAGTGCCTCAGGAGAGGAGATCAACCTGATGTGGAGAGCTGCGTTGACGATTTAGTTAGCAAAGCTCATGTAGGCGTCTCTGCCGCCCCAGATGTCCTCCCTTCCCTTTGATGCCCAGCACTCCCTTTGGGGAGGCTGGCCTTTGTGGACACTGGCTCCTGGGTCTCTGGACCACGGGTTTGAGTATTAGTCACACGGTTAGTCACATCTGGGGTCCAGAGAGACAGGAGAGAATACGGTGAGAGGACTTACTGTCGTGTTTTCCTCCCGAGTAGGTCATCTTGAGCTGACTTCAGCTGAAGCTCCCTGCTTCTGTTCCAGGCTGTAGACTTTGCATGACTCTCTCCCTGTGTTCTCTCGATGGTTCCACCTGCTTGTTCCTTAGGACCTAGAGGTGGCCACTAGCCTCGGGCCACTGCACTATCCTACTTCACGTGTCCACACATTTCAAACACTCCTGCTGTAAATAGACTCTTCATTTCCTGTTTGGACCTTAACTCATACAATGACTTGGGTTGTCCCTTACAAATTGACTTGATTCTTTGAAAATTTTACATACATGCATACATACATACATATATGATTAATTTGAATTGACAGATACATTCTTTAGTATGTCATTATTATCCCATATGGCACTGCATTTATGTAGCCCCTAGGATTCTGGCACACTTTGGTATTTTTAAGAGACTTGAGACAGAAATAAATGATGACAGGTTTTGAGCCTCAGGAGAAGATGAATGATGCTCCTGTGTATTGCCTCATAAAACCTCACAGAGGCTTATTCATAGTTTTTCTGCTGTTCAACTCTTAATTTGCTTTTGTGTCCTGGTCTTTAAGTCTATTTTATACAAATTTTTTTTTTTTTTTTTTGTAGAGACAGAGTCTCACTTTATCACCCTCGGTAGAGTGCCCTGGTGTCACACAGCTCACAGCAACCTCCAGCTCCTGGGCTTAGGCGATTCTCTTGCCTCAGTTTCCCGAGTAAAAAATCTATTTTTTAAAAACAAAAACTAAATACTGATAAAGCCAGATACAATGGCAATACAAAGAAATTGCATCTTAGAGTAGAAAAAGAACACACGTGAATTAGAGGATAAGAACTTCCTTTAACCTTTTTTTTTTTTTTTCAAATTAAATGATCCCCAGTGTGAACCAAGGCATAGACCTTAAGGACCCACGGGTCCATGGTTTGGTACGGATCCAGAGAGCTCGTGTTGTGGCTTTCCTTACAGAAAATACTGATGTCGTCTTCCTGTTTTCCTTTGGTGATCTTCCACGCAGAGGGAATGTGGCTTTCTCCTCAGACACAGAGTGTAGATTGGGCCTCAACCTGCCATAAGAGGACATATGACCAAACCCAAAGTCAAACTGACTTTTAAAACATAGACATGTGCCTCAATTAGCTGTGGTTAGAATGTAGACAATAAATTCTATGGTTGTCCAAATATCTGCTATCAGAATTTGTATTTATGGAGAATCCTGAAAAATTATTTATTCTTCTGAATCTGCTAATTTAACTTAAATAAGTAAATTCATCCAGAGAGAACACTAGGTAACTGTGTCCATAAAGACGGGGGTTAGGCCCTTCACGAAGGTGCAGATGATGTGTTTGCTTTCATTTGAATGACTTGTCATTTGACATCCTACGTTGACCTTTATTGAGCACTAGTCTAAGAGAAAACACCTGGCAATTATCTATTTTATTTACTAAATAGAGAACTTATTGAGGTCATTTTGTGTGCTATCTAGAGTCGTGTGTGCCCTGGAGCTCTAGACTTGTTTTGAGTTTTTATGAGCTTAAGTTGAGTCAGCAGTGCTCTGATGTGGGTTGTGTGTAGACCACATTTGAAAGAAAAAAATATCTTGTAAATTCCTAGTATTGGATTTAAAGATGTGCAAATACAAAATTAGGTAATAAACCCTTAACGTTTATAATTCTGCCTCTCTAAAACTAAACTTGATTTACATTGTATGTTTAGCTCATTATATTATGCAGCACTCACTTCCAAGAACTCACAGCAGAAATTCCCAGTTTTCTGTTCTAGCATTAGATAAGCTCTCCCAGTGCAGTTGTTTTTTGTTGTTTGTATGTTTATTTTAATTGGATTTTACGTATTTCCTGCATCTAACACATCTTGGAGGGGTTCATGGAGCCTGCTTCTGCATTATGCCATCCAACTTGGGTACCACCTGATCTTGACACATTTTTTCCTCTGATGTTCCCCTCTCCAATTTCCTGTCTTGTTTTTTTATTGGTTTGTTTTATGTACTTTTGTATGCCACTAAAGAGCTTTTTCAGAAAGGGATGATGGGGTTGATCAAAACACGACAAGAATTTTAAAACCAGAGAAGTCTGGGAATAAATAGTTTTCCATACTCCATGACTTCTAACTACATCATATGGGCTCAGAAAAAGAAATTGTGTATATCATTTAAATCCTGACAAATTAAAGCTATGTGCTGTGTTCACTGTTTAGGTACCAAGTAGAATATGTAATATATAATTACAGTCCCATCCCAATGATGAATGCTTTCGAGAAGTTACTTTCTTTTAGGGATAAATTTTAGCTATGTGGAAAGTTGGTTAATATAGAGTAGAATTACTTTTAGATGATTCTGATATATTTAAGTTTCCTCAATTTAAGCATTTTTGGTTGTCATCCTCATTTCCTTTTGAGTCTAAAAGTACATAATTTAGAAAATTTGATCTCATCCTAACAATAATTTATAAGAAGAAATTGAAATATAAAGAGCTTATTTTCCCAACAACATACAGTAAGTTAGGAAGGCAGGAGGTTTAGAATCTAGACCTTTTGTTACTGATTACATGTTTTCAGTAAATAAGAGACACCCTTTATGCGGTTTGTTATTCTTTATTCTGGTGTGTTTTGGGTAGAAGTGTGGTCTGAGCAATGCCAGCAGCAAATACTTATGCCATGCTCATTAGGTCAGGCACTTAGAATAGTGCCCAATGTGTAGTGAGTTGCCAAATCTTCACGGGAGCTGTATCAAGCAGGGTTGTTACTCTCACAGTCCTACAGAGGTGGAACAACTCTCTTGATGGAGCCAGAGTTTGACTTCAAACAGTACTTTTGATCTGCCCACTACATTAATCTGCCTTTTGTATAAATCATACATGAATGTATGTTTGACATTGAACGAATATTGAGAGAATGTGAAGTCAGTACAGCAAAAAATTCTTGCATGTTTTCTCACAGCTGACCTGAAACAGATGCAGTCATCAGTATCATACAGGGAGGGTATCTGTCATTCAAAGGCTGAGCATCTCTTAGACATTGGAAATAATCTTGAACTTTGAATGATTTTATGTTGCGTCTGTATAGATCAAATTTGTGTTCAAAGGAGGGAAAATACACCACAATTCTCCAGTTTTCCCTTAAATATGTACAACATAAAACTAGATATTAATTTTTCCTGTGTGGAGTTTCATATATATAAAACCAAATTCCATATACAACTTAAGGTCAAATAAAAATAATATACTTAATTTCAAATTAATACCATTGAATTCAATCCGATGGATGATGTTTTGCTGAAGCTGTTTTGCTCCTACAGTTTGAATATAACACTGGCTGCTCCGTTGCATGGTCCTTTTAAAGTAAGCATGAAGAAAATCATGATGCCATTCATAGAAATTTGACTTTCTCTATTTTAAACTGTCCTGGAAGCTTCATTTGTATAGCTGGCTGTGACACCATCTGCTCATCACTTGGCATAAATGTATAGTTTATCCTGAAATCTTATTTTTCTTTTTATCGTCAGCCAGTGGCAATGGTAATAGTTCTTTGTGCCAGCACAACAGCCAGTGTAACTCCAATGTAAATACTGAAATCTCTTCGTGGCTCTATTACAAAGAGGTGGTCATTATACCACTTGCTCATATGTATACTTTAGAGTACATAAATTAATCTAAAGCTATACGTTAAACTCAGCATTACATGTCTTAAATTAACATCTTTTGTATCCAAGAATGTCTAGGAAACTGGATATCCAAGTTAAGAATTACTGGTTGTAGATGTTGAAAGTCACACTTTAGAATGTTCATATGCTGTGAAAGTGGGAAAATTTTCCCATGTTGACCTGGTATTGTTAGTTTTGTTGTCGTTGTTCCAATTAACTTATCAAGATTAGGCAAACCCATTCACAGGAATGGTGCGTAGGAATAGCAAGTTTTTATAGGAAGAAAATCTGACTCTGCCTTTCGAGGGTGGTGTCAATAGAGATTTCAGTTTAGGTACAGGGAGAAGTGATGATTTTAATATTACGATTACATTTTAATTCTACTGAAATTGTGGATTGAATAAAAACTGCAAATGCAAAGTGTATAATAAAAAAATTCCCTTATCCTGAGCTCTCAGCAAATGCACTGCCGATTCGGAATCTCGGCTTTCCTCCTGGTAGTTTTACTTCTTTTTTCTCACCACCTCTGCTGCTCAGAGGACCCAGTTGATTCTTCCTATGGCCGTTTCTTCTTCTGAACCATCAAAACTAGCAGAAGAAATGTCGGGGGAGAAAAGCGAAGTGATACACTTGTTGGCAACATGAGTTGGTTTTTTTATAATAAAGGAATTTAATAATTGGCCTCGTACTAAGGGTCACATCTGTGCCTTTTGAATAACATGCATTGTGCACGTGAAGACTCTTATTTAACAATATACACACTGCCATTCGGTAACCGTTATCCAGGCTAACTGGGGCAGACCTCATTCCTTCATTTGTAAGATTAATTGCTTACTTGCTGAGGGGTTTCTGTAAATTAAAGGGGGAATTGTACCTCTCATATTCCTAGTGTGCTCCCTGCCATATTGTTCACCAGTAAACAAATGCTGGTACCCCAGTTTTCTTTTGAAAAGCAATCTGTGTTACAAACAACTGAAAAGCGCATGAAAAACAGACAGTGCGGAAGGGATTTTTGAAAAGAAAACCAAAATGTTCAATTTATTGTACCCTTAATGTTTAACTGAAAATTTTCATGTCTACTTAAAAATTTTTATATCAGCCTGGGGGGATCTACTTGTACTGCCCCTTGTAAGGTGGGAGACAGAAAAGCCACCCCAGCCTGAGACCTTGCACAAGATCAATGCTCTGTTGAAGTTCACAGTTGACTTTCCACAGTTCTTTACCTTAAAGCAATGATGGAGTAATTTGACAGAGAAAATCTTGAGATTTAAGCAGTGCCGAATTCCTACCTTATGATGGTAACTAAAAATTTTCAGAATATAGAAAGTTTTAAAAACAGCATATTTAAAGGTAGATGTCTGGATTGAATATACCGTTTGTTGACCACATTTCTACGTGGAGCCAGTATTGCATGATTTATTTTTATATGTGATTTCACAGTTTTATTTTGCTTTCCTTTTCATGAGGAAAAATCCAGAAGCACATTAAGTAACAAGAAGTTGGCTTCACTTGTATCTTAATAAATAACAGTATAGGTCAGAAGTTAGCTTAATTAAAAGCTGATATCCTGGCTTGGTGCCTGTGGCTCAACAGGCTAAGGCATCAGCCACGTACACCTGAGCTGGCGGGTTGGAATCCAGCCCGGGCCCACCAAACAGCAATGACGGCTGCAACCAGAAAATGGCCTGGCGTTGTGGCGGGCGCCTGTAGTCCCAGCTACTTGGGAGGCGGAGGCAGGAGACTCGCTTGAGCCCAGGAATTGGAGGTTGCTGTGAGCTGTGATGCCACAGCACTCTATCCAGGGTGACAGCTTGAGACTTTGTCTCAAAAAAAAAAAAAAAACAAAGCTGATATTCAAGCTATATATAGCTTTTATAAAAGCTTACATATCAGTTTTTAATTATTATCCATTTACTAACTGGACCTATGTTGTCCAGTTGGAAATCAGACTAAATTAACTTTTAACTAAATTAAAAGTTATTTATATAAGTGAAAAAAATAAGTAAATAAATAACACCATAATCGGTAACACAAAAAAATTGTATTTCCAACATCAACAAAAGAATTTAGAATTTTTTTCTTTTTGCTACTCCGGATAAGTGTGTTAATCCTGAAGGCCATCATTATAATTCCCTGGGCGTCCTTGCTCTTCCATCACTTCTTCTATCATGTGATTATTAATTAAATCAAGTTATATTATAATGTAATTATTTTAATAATTAGCAATTATTTTTATTTCCCGTGACCTAATTAGTTGCAGGAAAGGCCTCGTGTCATTTGATGTATGATGCTTGCCCTCATATGAAAAATCTTGTGTGTTTATTTCCCTTTGATAAATGCATTCTCTATCTAATAAATACAGAAATGTTAATTGAAATTACCTTGGACCCTGATAACAGAATTGCCTTTGGGTTGACAGAATCATGCAGACATTTGTTACACAGCAGTGGAAGCAAAGCAAAGAAAAATCCAATTGCCTGCACAATAAAAAGTTGTCAGAGAAGAAAGTGAAGTCTCCCCTGCACTTACTTTCCACTTTGCGCAGGTTGGTAACAGGCAGTGTCATCATTGTCTTATCAAATGCTTAGAACATTCTTTCTATAACCTCGGCATCTGTTTATTTTCCTTATGACTCCCAAGAAAGGGGCAAATTTTCGTGCATTCTATCAAAAGTGCAAATATTCTTTTCTACGTTTAGAGTTTTTATTTCTTTAACATTTGGTTAAATTTACCAAAATGACATTCTTTGTTTCTAATTGCATAGAATTTTCTCTAACTTAGTTCTAATAGGGTTCTGGGATCAAGGGGGCGTGGAAATTATAGAATTTTTTCTTTCTTCTTTGCGTTTCAGGAAAAATGGGATTCAAGTGCATGTGATCATTCTGCAGATACTTTTGATTTCAGTGTTAGCTGGGTAGGCTGTATTAAAATGAGGTGATAAAATATCAGCACAGTTGAGTTTCAGCATGACAAGTGATTTGCCCTGTATTAATTATTGTTCAATTTTGCAGGTCGCCAAGTTATCCTCCCCCGGGTTGTGGTAAAAGTAAATCGAAGCTGAAGTCTGAGCAAGATGGAATCTCCAAGACGCACAAGCTGCTACGGAGGACTTGCTCCAGCACGGTCAAGGCGGACGACGTGTGCCCCACAAAGTCGCACAGGACTTTTGGCCGCTCCCTGTCCAGTGATCCCAGGGCTGAGCAGGCGATGACGACGATTAAATCACACAAACTCTTGAACCGTCCCTGCTCTGCGGCTGTTAAGCCAGAGGACTGCCTCACTCTGAAGTCCCACAAACTATTGACTCGATCTTGTTCTGGAGATCCACGCTGTGAGCACAACACCAGCCTCAAGCCCCACAAACTGTTAAGCAGGTCTTACTCCAGTAATCTCAGAATGGAAGAATTATACGGACTGAAAAACCACAAATTGCTCAGCAAGTCCTACTCCAGTGCCCCCAAGTCATCCAAAACCGAGCTTTTCAAGGAACCTACCGCGGAGGGCAGGAGGCTCTCTCTTACCTCAGGGCTTATTGGTATCTTAACACCATCTTCATCTTCATCTTCTCAGCCTGCTGTGCGTAAATATTTTCATCTTGAGTTCTTAAATATTAGCTAAGGTGCAGTAGAATCTTTTTGGAGGGGTAAGATCCGATGGAAGAAAGAAGCAAGCCTGCTTTTTTGTTGGTTGTTTGTGGTAATCTACTTTTTTTCCTTTGTAATGCTATTTTGCACGTGAGACATTTGCAGCCAGCACAGAAATGTCAGTTTTGATTCTGAAAAAATAAATGGAGCCATTTATTGGAGATCCAGTCCACATTTCCACCATGGTAACAAGATAACGAATGCTCCCAAAAAAGAAAAGAAGTCAATTGGATTCAGAAAACCTTTCCTTCTAAGCGAGCGTGTAACTTTAAAGTTTCACTAAGCAGGTGTATCTAATCTCTGTTCTTCTCACACGAGTAGTGCAGGACCATGTTTTCCTTGGGTTAAGAGTGTAGCCAGGCCTTGTGGCAGGTACTCGAAGTCCCAGCTACTGTCGAGGCTGAGGTAGGAGGATCACTTGAATCCAGGAGTTTGAGGTTACTGTGAGCTAGGCTGATACCACGGCACTCTGTTCTGGGCAAAGGAGTGCCAGTCCATCTCAAATGTAAATAAATAAATAGTAATCTTTCACTCTTCAGGGTGGCCCAGAAGTCACCATACATAGAGAAAATGAGAAATTGTAACTAAATGTACCTTTATTACAAAATATTCATTGCGGGCGGCTCCTGTGGCTCAGCGAGTAAGGCGCCAGCCCCATATACCGAAGGTGGCAGGTTCAAGCCTGGCCTTGGCCGAACTGCAAAACAAAAAAATAGCCGGGCACTGTGGCGGGCGCCTGTAGTCCCAGCTACTCGGGAGGCTGAGGCAAGAGAATCGCTTAAGCCCAAGAGCTGGAGGTTGCTGTGAGCAGTGTGACGCCACGGCACTCTAC